>OMMV01198643.1:0-10073 GCA_900302635.1 Chatrabus melanurus
AAGTAAATAATGAACCTGCCGTTACGCATAGCGTACACACACAATATTAATCAGGAGTCGCTCTGCAGTAGTGAGTAGAAACGGCGCTTGCTGGTTCTCCAAAAACATCAAATTCATCAAGAAGTCATTTAATAATTCAGTCTCAAAGTAAACGGTCCTCTCCTGGTCATAACCACTTTGTAACAGCACTATGGTAGAATCGAACTTTATTTTGTAATATGCTCTTATTGTGAAAGGTACTCGGGCAGTTTGGCGTTGTTTGTGGCGCACATGCTTTTATGTGAGCTGAATAAAACCGGCTCCGTGGTTATTGAGAACAAAATCCTCTGTTGGAATATCTGTTTGTTGACACGTCCATGTCCTCGGCGGTTTGGAGGCTGATCAGCTGAACTTGAAGCTGGGCTCCGTAACTGCGCAAAGGAGACCCATCACGGCTCCCATGCGCGCACATACTTCAAATATTGCACTTAAACATTATTTATGTAAATATATATATATGCGCTGGTTGTGCAGGGGAATTTTATTATTAATATTAACAGCGTTTGTGTTCCTGGAACACTGAATTGATGTTATGTTTGACGTCTTTTTCGGATATAATAAGCAACAGCTTAATTGGTGAGTTTACATTTATGAATTTGGAATCGTCTCGCTTGCGGACCTCTTGGGCGGGGCGCACATCTACGTTGCAGTGTGGCTGTTCACTGGGTAATCGTAGAATCTGTTGGACATGTCCAACAGCCACCGTGCGTGCTTACGTGCTGTTTGCGGCCTCGATATTTCGCGGGACGAGCGTTTCTGCACACCTTTTGGACGCAGACAGGCCGTATGAGCCCGTACGGCCGGTTGTGACTGAGGCTTAAAGGCAGAAACACTAACGTGTGCTGGGGCCACGCCTCCACGACTACAAAGACGTGGCAAAGACTTGAATGTTGGGAATAGTTGTGAAGAAATTGTGCTTCTCATTTACGTGCGTCCCCACCAGTCCAACTTTCAGCGACTGACCACCGTGAGCCTGATGCGCCCTGAAGTAGTTTACCTAAAAAAAAAACCTAAAAAAAAAACCCCCTTCTAGCCTGGAAGTATTTTGCACACACCACAGAACACAGAAGTTGAAAGGAGCAACTGAAGTCGCACATAATGTCTCCACTGTTAATGACTGAATGTGACTGAAATGACTACATGACTCAATCAGGACGACGGCCTACAACGCGACGGAAAATCTTTGAATCGTAGGTGTGGCACTGTTCAAACTGCCGCAGTTTTCTCAGACACAACGTCGTGGGGTTGTGGCCCCAGCTTTAGAGGGAGAACCACACATTTAATACATCTGGTCTAGTTGGGTTAATGAGAAACCCAGTAGCAATATATGGTAGACACTTGATTCTTACAACGTGTGTGTGTCAGTGTGTGTCAGAATACATGGGTGCAGGACATTAGGCAATTCAAGTGTCTCCTTTTCGACAATTTCCAGGTGCAGACCAAGACTGTGGCTCAATGTGTAGAATTCTACTACACTTACAAGAAGCGGGTGAAGATTGGTCGCAATGGGATTTTAACCTACGGCCCTCCAGATTCACCAGTGGATAAGGTCACAGAGGCCGTGGTGGATGTAAAGGTGGAATTTCATAAAAACAAATTTATTATATAGAGGTTTAAAAAAAATTATTGCAATAATTGACAATTAATGCTGTTGTTTTCATGCGTGGAAATGGCCTTTTCATAAAGTGGGGCATGAAGTACAGCTACTTTTTGGGGGGAGGTTGATCTTTGGAATTTGCTTCAGTTTTGGGTTCAGAACTTGACATGTTCAAATCAGACTTTAAAAGTTGTTTTGCAAGAGTTTTTTTAAATTTATTTTTTATTAAATAAACCCTCTCATATGTAATACATTAGAATTCACAGCAGTCAAAGCCAGCTCAACCAGAGACGGACGGAGAGGACAAAAAGGTTGTTTTCTGTGAAGTGACCCGAGACAGCGGCCAGATGTCGAGGGTTGCTCATTCACTACAGGCCCATGACTATGTAAGTCTTTCATATACTGCTTTTCTCTCACAAACGTTTGAGTTTTCCGCTCGCTTCGGTGGATCAGTGTCCAGTTATAAAAGCCCGCTCACCCCATCGGCATAGTTGTTACTTCAGGTTTTGCCATTTTCACATTGACCAAAGTTCTGAATCAACTTATTATTCTTTGTCTTGGAGGTCAGTGAGTGCAAAGTCATACTTTGGTTCATGGAGACTGTAGTACTGGAGGCACACAAACCTTTGACAAAACCTACACCTAACTCCAAGGTCACGAGGTCAACCAGTGTAGACTTTTTAAGTTGAAATCAGATCAGTTCCAAATTAAGTTCAAAGCCTGAAGCACATGTAAAAAATCCAGTGTGATTATTTTAACTTGACCACTGTAATACATGCACATCAGCAAAGATGGGCGAGATTTAATCGGTGTGTGATAAAGTATCAAAGGTCAAATTAACACCTTCGTACCGCTGCAGGCGGGAACTGTGCTGGTGCTCAAGGAGCACGACGATGTGAGTAAAGAAGCCCCTCAGCAGCCAGCACCTCACCGGCCTCGGCACGAGCCCGCAGCAAAGAAGAGCAGAGCAGCAACAAAGGCCCCGCAGGACCCCGAGGGAATATTTCCATGCAAGAAATGCGGCAGGTATGACGGCGTGATCAGGGTTGTTTTATTCTCTGTTCTCATTTAGATCTTAAGGAAGCTGTGACGCGACGGATTGAGTTGTCGTTGGAACGCGGTAAAGTGGCGCAAATAGCCGACACCCCCGCAGAAGTATCCGGTCTTAACAGAAACACTCACGGCGCTGGGTGCGGTGATCCAGATGTGGGTGTGTTAATATAATTATGGTGCCTGCAGTGTTCAGCATTTTTAAGGGCATCAACCACTGTGTCAGCAAACTGGCAAGCACGTCTCTCTTCTATGAAGGTCACACGCACACACTACCAATATATAAAACGCTATATGAAGATGGATACTCACGAGGTCTAAATGACAAAGCATTTAATTTTACCCTCGCTTGTCAGCTTCGCTCGCCTGATTTTGCGAGACGCGCGCTCTTTATTGGTGCATCACGAATGTTTGACGTTTGCAGCTGCACCGACTTTATGAGTACAAGTTTTTATTGCACAACAGTGGCGCAATAAAAAAAACGGTACAAGCTAGCACACCATGGCGCCTCAGATCGTCATGTTTGTCAGTCAGTTCTCCACAGGTACGTGCTCGCCACTTGCATAATGACATAAGATCTGCAAAGTAGTCTGAGGGCTTTTTGAATGGGTAAAGGCCCGGAAGGTCCTCAGAGATTTTCCCATGAAGGGAGGGAGGAAGCAACTGTGGAGCTTTTAAGAGTTTAAAAAAAAAAACAAAAAAAAAAACAAACAAACCTGTAACTGTTTTGATGGCCAAAAATAAACAGAATGAGTTGTTGTTCTGTAATGTGCCTGAACCACCAGCCCTTGTTACAGAGTCTGGTTCGAGGGGGAGAAAGGCGGCAGTAAAAAGTGCACTACGTGGTGTGATTCTGCTGCACTTTTTATTCACATAAAATCACTCCTGATGCAGTTTGAGCAACGAAAATAGAATAATGAGCCCGTTGTTGAAGTAAAATTGCAGGGAGTACAACAGGAGCTGCTTTGTACGCATGTCAAAATAGCCATGTGATAGTCCAGAGGAGCACATTTGTTTCATGGATATTTGGTGCCACCTACGGTTGCGGCTGTATGTGACATGTAAAAGTCTTTACCCCGAATATCTTTTTTTTTTTTTTTCTTCTTTTCCCAGATGTATTTCCAAGGAAAAAAAACACTTATATTTGGGCCAATAGGGTAATTAGCACTCCCAAATTACTGCCATTAACGATACCATATCTGCTTTGTGTACTGCAGGGTGTTTTCTAAAGTGAAGAGTCGAAGCGCCCACATGAAGAGTCACGCTGAGCAGGAGAAGAAGGCCGCGGCCCTGCGTCAGAAAGTGGAGGAAGAGCAGGCGGCGGCCGAGGCTCGGGCCAGGCGGGCAGCGGCTTCTGCGTCAGCAGCAGCACGTCAGGGCGAAAACAGTGGCGCGGAGCAGGCAGAGGTCAGCAACCAGGATGACTCATCGGAGGAAGAAGACGACAATGACGAGGACTGGCACTAAGGAGGCGTAAAGCAGATGAAAAATAAACGGGAGTGTTTGTAGGAGCTGACAGATCCAACCAGAGGTGGACAATGCGGCGCTTTTCGCACTCTGCCTGCGACTGTCAGCTTTTAACACAATTGTATCTTTGAAACATTCAGAAAGGTTTTTTTTTTTGTGTAAATGCTCTTATACTTTATGCTTTTGCCAACATTACTTCTTTTATAGCCCCTATTTAAATGAACACATGCCAAAATATTTGGACTCGTTTAACGGTGAGATAATCAGGATGTCGATTGATCAAATTTCCCTGAAGTGCCGTCACGCTGGCACGTTCAAACATCGTGTAAGAGCTTGTAATTAAAGTGCTGACTTTTGCAGATTTCCTTCCACTTTTTAGGTTGTGCACTTTGTTTTTACAAAAAGGGACGTTTAAAATTAACATGTAAAAAAAAAAGTATATATATAAATTTGCCATATATTTATTACACTGCATTTTGCAATGATTTTGATAATATAAAAAAATCATATTTGCTGCAATATAACTTGTGAATGGAAAGGTTTAATAAAATTTCTACTTTTCTGAAAAATATTTGTTTATTTTTTGAGAATTGTGAGTCGGGGAGATGAGATGGCACCCTTTGCACTCACCCAAAAATGTTTTTATTTTTATTTTTTTGTTAGTTTTTAAGGTTATCTAGATAACCCCAAAACACTAAGGATGTAACCAAAAATAAGAAAACTGCCCTCAAGCCAGATCATCAAGATGGTGTCCTAAATAGCTGCCAAAATGTTTTTTTATTTTTTGTTGCCATGATGCGTTTTAGGGGAATGTTCATGGAAAATGGCCAACAAAACTGGTTTATTTCATTAAAACTATATATAATGGATTTGATTTTTCGGATATATTCCACGAGGAAAGTTTAAGATCATATTAAATACATTTGTCCCTACATCATTTCATTTACAAGTTATAAATTGAAGCTGGCCGCCAAAATATGACCGGTTATTAATTTTGTTTGTCGCAATCGTGCATTTTACGGGAATTTTAATGGAATACTTGTTTGGTGGCCATTTTGGACGCCATTATGGAAAAGGGGGTTGGTCGGCGGATCAGTATGGTTGATCCAGTAGATGGAGCCAATGGTTCATTCTATTAATTTCTCCTTCATGGACGTATCCAAGTAAGACATTTTATTGGATTAATGTAAACTTGATTTTAATTTGAACACTTTTAGAACACAGTTCTAACAGATACTACGTCCATCTTCTGTAGAAGGCACTAAATCTCGGTCAGCTGCTGCTGCTGTATATTGATTACGCATGTTGGATGGCCCCATCATTTTTACATTTTGAGATTTACAGCCTCAGGTTCACGGATGTAATTTGGCAGCAATCAGATGTGGCATAATTCAGCCATTTACAGTGAGAGCGTGCTCCTTAATGAGATTTAAGGCACAAGTGGTTTAACGTCGCTTCTTAATCTTAAGCTGTCGGTTGCTGCCCTCCTGCTGCAGAAATCGGACTGGATTAAAGCGACAGGAAGTAGAAAATCCACTTATTTACATCGGGTAATCATGATAACTGGGTCAATGAAATCAAGATCTAAATTGTGCGAAGAGGATCACAGATTTAAGCTGCTCCTTGATCCTGATTTCAGGTTCATTGCAAGCCTGAGAGAGACCTCGTCGATGAGGTTCAAGCTGCTGGATTTGCTTCTCCAGCACCAGCTACTCGACAACCTCTCTCTGAGCTTTTACTCCTTCAGCGCCGAGTGTCTGGAGGGCTTTGGACGACTGCGGGCCTTCCTACACCTGGAGGAGGATCTGCTGAGTGGATGTCTGCATTTCTTGTAACTTGGCAAATTAAAAGGGCACATAATGAGGACAAACTCTGTTGCATCTGGGGAACTTTGATGCACAAGATTGTAATATTCCATAGACGTGTCTGCCACCTGATGGATGCTTATAGTCAGGGAGCTGATCCACTTTCATTTACACTCTTGGGAACAAAAGGTTTGATGGTCTCATTCTTTCATGAGTAAAAACCCATTTCTTAACTTCAGCATTCCTGGCCTCTGGGGAGGGGGGGCAGGGCACCAAACCCCCCCAAAAAAGTGACCTTCATTTACACTTTTGAAACCAGGCTGGTATCCACTATGTTTAAACCGCTTATATCATTAGTTAGAAATATGCAACTTAAGAAAGACGCGTGGTCACTTTTCTCTCCTTTTCACCTCGTTCACCAGTTGCTGGCCCAAACATAGTGTGACTGCAGCTCAAGGAGGGTCATACCATACTTTACTTATCAGCATATATATATATCTTGGTTTCCTTACCCTCAGAGGCGATTTACTGACATAGGAGAGTCTGCAGCTAGACTCTCTTGGAACAAAACAGCTATTTCCTCTTCAACACATTTTCAATGCGCATGCAACTTTTAAGTAATGCTTGCGTCACATGACCACAGAAGGACGCCGCAGACGTGTAAAGATGACTGCCGGTGTCCTGTCCAGCACGTAGCCATGGTGGCAAAAACACGCCACTTATTATGAAGCGACATCCTCTGGTGCTGACAAATGAAGCCAACGCAGAAGTGCCAAACCCTGCAGGTCTTCAAATGTCCACTTGAGGCTGGTTCCAAAAGTGAGTCAATCCCCATAGAACCCCATGTCAAAATGTCCAACTTTACAACTTTCCTTTTTGAGCATTTTATTACAGATATCTTAAATAATATGGCTTGCGGTGCAGTTACTTGCACTAACGGACGATCTAAGAAGTCTGTGCTCCAGTATTGCTGTTAAGTGAAATTTTTGTATTATTTAATTTATATGTTAGTACCGTTGGCACGAATGATCGGGTATCGATATCTCGGTGACGTTAGCTACACTGATAGTGCCAGTTATTGAGGCTATATGCCGGTCATAGTTTTTAATACTTGCACCCAACCCACCCGTAACAAGAACCACAGCCCAGTCCACAAAAATAGGCATTAATCAGTCACCCGAACCCGTGTTACCTAGCCTCTTAGCCTTAGCTAGCTTGGTAACTTCAAGATAGGTGGGCGTGTTTGGGCTTCAGGTTGTCTCTCAGGCATGAATGTTCCAACAGGACAATGATCCCATATATTTGAGCCTGTATGTCTAATTTTGACCCTGTGTGTATTAGAGAAGATCCAAAATAAATTCAAGCTTGTGCACCCAATTCTTGTTTTTAAAGGGTCACTAATGACGTATGCTGTACAATCATACCACCCTGGCAAAAGAACAGTTCAAAGAAATCAGTCATGCCCATGATGAGTGTATGTAAACTTCTGACCGCAACTGCATATGACGACAGCACTGCGTGACAAACTTCCTATTGCACACATCTGTGGATTCGCTGATGAGTGGAGGCGTCATGTGGTGCATGAAGAGAGTCCTCACATGATTCTCAGTAATTCCTGAGCTACAGAGTGTGTCTGTGAATAAACGCCATTTGTGTTGGATGATGGCAGTGCCAGAGAGTCATTTTCCTTGAATGTCAACCTACTACACATGCCTCAACAATGCAATCATGTACATTGAGTCCTGTGAAAACTTGATTCATTGGATTTTTTTTTTTTTGTCCCAATATGGCTGTGTGATATATGACCCTATTAAGGTTGTTGCAAATGTGCTGCAAACACCATTTAAAGAGGAAGCTTAAAATTCTTTTTCCTCTGTGCACACACGCCTACCTCGATGCATTCAAGTAAAAGACCGATGATGGATTGTTTGGTTTTTTTTCAATTTGAAGAAAAAAAACCCCAACCCTGTCTGTCATGGTTTCTAAAGTATCCAGTAAACAAGTTCAATAATTCAGGAACTTTAGCTGCTACCTGCTGAGTCCCAAAACAAACATTCATCTTGTTGAGTTGTGCAAGAAAAGAGAGGGGGGAAAAAAAAAAAGGCAGATTATTGATGCTGTAATATTCGCAGTATCCACCAGGGATCTGAGTGCACCCGCTAGCTCACAGACAATGTTACATGAAAGACACCTCACCAGGGCCGCATTTATATAACTCTGTGTAGGATCACCGCTAAAACCGTGTGAATGCACAAAGGCAGAAATGTGCACAAGCATTCTTTTTACCAGCGTTTTAAAGCCGTGCATACACATGGTTCTCCTTTACAAATCCTAATTATCGCGAACTTGTATACAACGCGCACGAGCCTTTAGCGTGGCTGGATGTAGATACACCGTCATGTAATCATTTCTGCATCTCCGTCTGCTCACCACATTTCATCAACATCCTCTCGTAAATTTTTTGAGTAAATGTTGCAATGTGCCAAACATTCTTCTGGTTCTCAGTTCCAGAATATATTCCGGATCACCTCCAAAACTGAAGCACTTATTTCCTGGAACATTATCTATCCGCTCACCAAATTTCATTGAAATCCATTTGTTACTTTTTGAGTTATCCTACTAACAGGCAAACAAACAGACAAACGCCAGTGAAAAAGCATTACCTCCTCAGCGGAGGTTTAAAAAAAAAAAAAACAGCAGAAGAAGCGACAGGTATCTAGTAAAGGCAACCTAAAACTGGACTATGAACAAATTGCAACAGAATTTTTTTTCACCACAGTGCATAATTATGAGGTCTCCAGAACAACATATTAAAAGTCCTAAGACATCCGAGTTGCGGAAACTCTGGTAATAGGTCAATGAAGGATTACACAGGGGTCGGAATTTAAAAATCCTTCAATCATATTGAAAAATATACCATATTATTTTCCTGATCATAAAGATTCTAAAAAGGTATAGTTTGGACTATCTATGACTGAATGTTATGGAGTTAAAAACACCAAAAATGGTGACAAAAGTCAAGTTCAGTTTGTACAGGAGTCAAAAGTTAAAAGTTGCTCCAATTTTGGTAAAAAAGTGATGCAAATTACTGGTTGAGCTAATCTGGTTTTAAAAGTAATAGTTTGCACCAACTCTTATGCTTAGTTATCACGTTACAGGGTAACATATGTCATAGTATCCAATGGACATTGACCTTGTTTGACCTTTACTTTGGAGACCAAGCATTCAACACAGTCAAAACTATTCCATTTATTGATCCTATTAGCTCATCCAATGGCCAGGCCTTTATGGCACAGTTTGAAGAAAAAAATGACACCTACTGGGGAGTTCTGTGTGTAAATTACCAATTTTTTACGTTAAAATCTGTGGATTTTTCACATGACATTTTTTTTGTAACCATTAGCTGCACTGTCATGGTCACTGGCGTCTAAATTGCGCCATTATTTCTCGAAAATGCTGTTTAATATAAAGGGTTTTTTTGCCTGAGCCGTCGGCTTTAACAAGGTAAACCACACTAAAACTGAAATTAGTGATGTTTAAATGACGTTTCATGTACAATTTGCTGGGGGGTTTTTTCGGCCACTAGATGGCGCCCTCTTAAAAATTCACACCGCTGTACAGAGTTCTTGAACCTACATTTGTTTGTTCCTGGCGTTATTAATTACTAGCAGGGTACTAGTGGGGCAGCTAAGTGCATTTTTTGGCCGAATCGTTCACTTTGTGACGCAAGCACCAAATTTGGCATGAACAATGTCCAGAATTGACTCTTTCAGAAAACCCCGTTAGCCATTCAAAAATCCAAGATGGCCACCATATTTTCCAAGATGGCATCCGGACAAATGTAAAATCCTTCAATCATATTGAAACATATACCATATTATTTGCCTGATCATAACGGTTCTAAAAAGGTATAGTTTGGACTATCTGTGACTGAATGTTATGGAGTTATGGGGCAAAAACAGCAAAAATGGTAACAAAGGTCAATTTCAGTTTGTACAGGGGTCAAAAGTTAAAGTTGCTCCAATTTTGGTAAAAAGTGATGCAAATTACTGGTTGAGCTAATAGGATTAATAAATGGAATAGTTTTGACTATGTTGAATGCTTGGGCTCCAAAC
>OMMV01198686.1:4811-19033 GCA_900302635.1 Chatrabus melanurus
TGCAGGTTAGGTGAATTGGTGACTCTAAATCTGAGTGAGAGTGTGAATATGTTTGCCCCCCTCCCCATGGCCCTGCGATGACTGGCAGCCTGTCCAGGGTGTACCCCGCATCTCACCCAATGACCACTGGGATAGGCTGTAGCCCACTCATGACCTTTAATTGGAATAAGCTAGTTCAGAGAATGAATGAATGAATGAATGAATCACAAATAATTAATTTGCATGACTTGGTGTCAAAGATGTAAGGCGCAGATGTTGTACTCTCTCAGGGACCCTTCTTGTTTATTAGTTGGTCACTTTCATCCCAGTGTTTCTGACATTTCAAACCATTGGATGTGAATCGTATCCATCAGGGATTTTTGGTCTTCTAGATACAAGAACTACATGTAAATATAACCTTCATTCTGACCATAACCAAAATATATAGTAAAATCAAGTTATCCAGTAGTGACGCAAACACTTCACACATCGTCGATATGGGAATATGTTATCTTGGCTTGTGGCTGATGGCAAACTTAATGTTGGTTGTGTGGTTCAGGTGGAGAAAACTAGCCTGGGATCCTTATCGCCTCACTGCCTGCAAAACCTTTTAGGGAGATTGTAGTATACAATTCCCTTTGGATTAAGGTTTGATTAAACATGTCCTGTTAGCGCAGACTGTGATACGGGTCTGTGTTTCTGTTTTGCAACAGGATTAATTTTGATTTAAATTTGAGCCTGATGTCGATCTGAGCAAAATATTTTGTGCTTTTGGTATGAAGAAAGTCAGTCGAAGGGCGTGTTTCTGCAGAGGCCTACTATCTTCCCCGACCAGGTAGATGCCTGTATTTGTCTGATGTTGGGTCCTTGCTTTTTCCCAGTTAATCCGCCCTTCTTTTACCTTCTGTCTGGCACTGGGACGGTTTTACACGTGGAACAGTTAGAAGGTGAATAGCCCAGTCAGTGGGACTCCTGACGGCTGTTGAATGTGGATCAAACCCAAGGCGTGCTTGGCTTTCTAAGTTGGAGTGACCGATGGTGGATTCCTTTGTACATCAGGATACACCCCAAAGAAAACATCCTTGTCCAAACTCATCATTTCACATTTTGATGTACTGATACATTTCTCAGGCCTTGGAGTCGATGTTGATGGTTGGAAGTCGTGCGATTTGCCAAATGGATGGAGGATTCACAAACAACCCAAACAAAAACAGCAAAGCCGACAAAACAAGACGAATACCAAGATTTTGAAAAGGCTTAAAATGACACATTACAAACGGAGTCTATGAATGCATCTTAAACTATAATCTCCATGGGCGAGCACAGCCTTGAGGTTACTTTAATGACAGCCTGATGGTAGCATTGATGGGTAGGTCTGCACTTATTCCTCCCTTTGACTTCAATGTCCAAATAAATTTCCTTACAGAAAAGGTAACTCAGAACTATCAGCCAGTTTAGAGGATGTGGTAAACGTCTTGAAAGAAAGTGGAAATCGTCTCTCATATGTCCAAATATAATAGTGTGGTCAGCCAGCTTGGAGGAGTTTTAATGTTTCTGGAATGTTCTCAATCATGATTCACCCAAATGACAGCTTGAATTAGGTTCCCACTGGTGATACCTGCAGCTGCTTACTGTCACGTTTAAGCAGACAATCCACCACACTCAGAGTTAATTTCACTGCTCTTACTCATTCCGTACATAAGGAGTGTTTTCACAATTAAAATTAACCATGCAAAGGAGAGATTTGCAATTACAGGAGGAAATAGTTTGACATCTTTCACTTTTTGCTGTTTTTACTGTAAGTTTATTTGGAGTGAAATAAAGTATCTCGTTAGTTCAGGCAGGATGTTGGAATTGCAGCTGCGTCAGCCGCTTCACCCGTGTTTTAAGAATATCAGCTTCAGTGATTGCTTCATTCATCTGGTCAGGTCTAGGAGCGCGCACTGGTGCCGTGTGTTGCAGCATCCATCACACCATCCTGGAAGGCAACCACCCAGACAGACATCCGGTCCATCCCCACCTCTTGAATGTCCCTTGAAAGTCTCTTGTAAGTCAGCTGCAAAGTCAGCTGGCTTACAATATCCAATCATATTCAACTCCTGTTGCAAAGCGCTCCCTTTGATATGTGTCTACACTGGCTACCAGTTTCAACCTCCACAACCACTTGAATAACTGGTCAATGACTTGATGCAAGTGTCTCTGAGAGACATTGTTCTAATTTTCCGTACTTATTAAAGAAGAGTTTGATGATTGAGTTTGGTGTAAGGTACAAACTTAAACTGTGCATCCTAATTTGCGATATAAAAGCGTTGCTTTCTCTCCTTATATAATGGGATCCAGCAGAAATTGGGTGTAACTGATGTGAACATTTCCAAGAACTGCCGTTGATGTGAAAACCAGTGTTGCTGCCGAGCCTTTCCTAAACATTTGACACCTTTCTGTCTGACTCTGCTGCCCGTTAGATCCTCCTGCAGGGAAAGAACCCGGGTGTGGTATGGGAGTACACGCTGCCTCGCACTGAGAGGAAACCTGATTACAGCTGGGGCGTGGTACGCTCTGACTGCTCTGCCGCCTGTGCGGGAGGTAAGTGTCTGTGCTGGGGGAAGTACAATTTCATATGTGTATATTTGTGTCTACAGGTAGACTCTTATTTGTGGTAAGTACATGTAAATACAGTCTGTGGAGAAACTGGCCATCTCTGTTCTACTCCACCATGAAATTGTGACTGGTGATGCAACAGACAAAAGTTGCACTATGTCCAGTTTCTACAATTGCATCCACAGAAGCCTATAAATCCTTCAGAGCTGTCATGGGCGTCTTGGTGGCTTCCCTCACTAGTCTCTTTCTTGCACAGTCACTCAGTTTTTGAGAAGTGCTTTCTCCAGACAGATTTACCACAGAATGCCATGGTGCTGTTCAGGACAAGTTCAGGCAGACAACTCACATTTAAGAATATTTATTAGCAGCAGAGTATAGTTAGAGTTTGGCGTCTAGGCTGTGACCTCATCACTCCCCGCAGATGATTATTTGAGATATTGGGGAGTGATGATTAGATATACACATTTTCCCCAGTCGGAGTCCCCACAGGTGGATGCAGCGGTGGCTGCGTTTGACAGGCACAGGGGGAGCTGGGAAATTTGTGTCTTATATAGCCCGTCCAATTTGGAGGGAGTGTTTATTGGATCATGCAGAGAGTGTTATTTAGGTTATTAGGTTATCCAGTGCAGAATTTTCCCGGAGCTGGGCGGTGGATTTGCTGTTTAGCCATTTTGGCCAGGACTCTGGAGAGATGCTGCGATCTCAAAGGACTATCCTGGTAAAATAAAGGTTAAATTATAAAAACCCCTACAATTTCACGCGGATCTGCTCTAGGTGGTAAAGCATTTGCTTGGGTAATTTGAGTGGCTGTTTGGCATTAAGATTAACTTAAATCACAAGTCATACTGCTCACATTTGGAATGGCAGAACCACATAGTGTCCAAAATGCTGCCTATTAGCTAAGTTTGTCACAAAATTCTGCCTTTACAAAAAATAAACTGTTCTAAAGAAGTGCAGTTGGCAGTCATTTGTAAGACAAGACTGTATAGTACAAATACATTTTGTTCTAGTGATTAATCATCTCCGCCCAAGTCATCTTTACTTGCACCACGGTGCCATTCCTTATTGAACGTCGCCTCTTGCTACCAGATCCTACTTGGTCTGCACGTTTGGCTCGGCTCTGTTTATCCCAGCTCAAAATTGCTTTTTCCGATAACGGTGATTGGAACCAAACCCTTCCACAGATCGTTTACATATGTGTCAGGGAAGGGTGATTGATGGGGAGAACCGTGCACATTCCAGGCATCCGCTCCCCTTAGAGACAACGGGAAAAACAGGTTTTTCTCCACAACCATCACAGCTGCACTGATGCTGATATCCGAGTCCCATTTACTTGTACTGGGCGCTGCTCGGGAGTTGAGTGTGGGCGTTGTTCCAGAGGCAAGTAAAGAGGATCTGGGAGGAAGAGACATTGCAAACTACATTTTCACTGTGAGATAAAGGATTAACTTAGTGAGTAAGTCAGTCAGCTAGCTAGCAAACGTACTACAGCTAATACATTGCCTCACCAAGCTAGCTAGTTTTGGCTACTTAGCATATAAGTGCCTTAAAAAGGACTTCTTCATGAGCAAACAATATCTTCCACTAATGTGTTTCTCGCCTATAAGCGGTGGGGATGGCAGTTCCATCAGTAGCCACTGAAACTGTGTATTTATCCCCAGTTGGTGGTTGATGAATATGTAGAGCAACTGCAAGTTGTACAATCTTCTTATTCTCGGGTAGCTTTAGGAAGTTACTGCAGATAAGTTCAACATCGGCAACACCACAGTTATGGCAGAAGTTGATTCCAATTAGCTTTAAATCACCAATAACCCCTCCCCCCCAACACAGTTTTAAATGTCAGTGCAGAAATAATTGGATTTCATGCTACAGCTACTGTACATCATTTTTGTCTCACTTTTTTCCTATCAGGTCGCATCTCCACCAAGGCCATCTGTCTGCAGGACCAGAAGGTTCAGGTCAATTCCACCATGTGTAATCCCCACACCAGACCGACGCTGGGCTCCCAGCTCTGCAACACGCAGCCCTGCCCTGCATAGTAAGTGCTGCTTTGGTCCGATGTGTGCCTTGGCTGCGGGTTATGTGGCATGTGTCTTTATGTTGCCAAATTTTCAGCATCTTAAGGCATTGTTTTTATTACAGGCAAACACACACACACACACACATGGTCCCACACACTGCGGTCGAGCAGTCTGGAGGTTGCCTGCGGTCTTTTTGCTGTGGCCAGCCACCACTCTGCTCAGCCTGTGTTCTCTCTCTCTCTCCTTCCTCCACTCTTCTTTCCCTCTGTAATTTTTCACTTTTTTCCAGCTTCCTTTTTGAGAAAACAGATGAAAGTCCTCATGCTTTTACAACAGTCTTTACATATTGCAGTGCAGTATTTTCTCCATTTGAATTTCAAGCGCATTTAAATGTTTGCATGATAGAATTACATAGCAACTGATTAGTTTATCTCTATGCTCATGCTTTAACACAAAATGTTGCATATTTTCTCATTATGTGCAATGTTTTCAGGCAGCATGATGTTAAGCGTGCATTAGGTTTTTTTCCTGTGGGATCCGATGACGTTAGAAACCTTTTTCAGTTTGGATAAATGGTACAGGAGGCCCTCAAAAGTCAAAAAGTCAAATGTAACTGACCTCGCCTCCTCCATGTGAGTCATTCAATACCAATTATGTACAGTTTCTCATTATATACAGTAATATGCAAAAGCTTTAGGCACCCCCTTTTTTTTGGAGGGAGGATTAAACCAAACAAACAAACAAATGCCCCCAGGCATCATCATCAACAGAAAATCATGTGAAATCCCCACCCCCCCCTAAAAAATGCAACATAAATAAAATGAGATGATTACGTTTTCTTTTCCATTAAAGTAACCAATCAATTACTAATTTACAAACCTCATTTTAAAAAGAAGCAAAAAACACACACACACAAAAAATGATTTCCTTGTGGCTGCACTGCCTACTACTTGACAACACAAAGACAGTTAGTGATGAACTTATTTTAAAAAACCTGATTTAACACAGCCTGATTTTCTTATAAAGACACCTTCAAACAAATTTTATCACCTAAAATAAATAAATTATTTTTAAACAAATCCAACTTGCCTCCACATCTGAAAATAAACCTTATGGTATGTACTAACTTTGGTAGAAATTTCATGCTTGTATGATAAAATGAAAGATTCCCCCCATTATTTTGGACTTATCTTCTACACTAAACTAAAAAAAAAAAAAAAACAGCTGGACAGGTTTTCACCAAACTTGATGGGAATATTTCTTGGGTTCGTGTCTCCAGATGATTAAATTTCAAGGAAAACATTGCCCAAAAAACATGTTTACCACAATTGATTATTTTTGCAACAAACAAAAACTTGCAACGTAGCAATCAAGCACATAAACTGTCACCTGGAATGGACTTTCTGACATGACACTTGGGAACAAGAAACAGCAATACATACAAAGAAATACAAGGCCAAACAGGTAATTATCTATATTATTGTTCGACAAAGCTTCTTGCCTTACTTACTTTTCCTTAAATTCCTGTTATCTAGACATTGCTTATATCTTAACCGGGTCCATGAATGCACAGCATTCTTTAAAATTCATGCCATTAAGCACAGAGTAGGAAATCGGGCTAAAGTGTGGTGGAGCAACAAGTTGAAACAGCACTGAATAAGTAGCCTCTATCTAATGTAGGTCTTTGGCTGAGGGAACTGGAGCTAACTTGATTTACAGGACTGTTCCAAAGAACAGGCAGGGAACCACGTCTGGGGTTCATACAGAGTACACGCACTCACAGTGAAGCAAGTGTATTTATTAGCACAGTGTATCATGTTAAAATAAAGTATTTCCAATGACAAAAACAGGAAATACAAGCTGTTTGTGTCAAGCGTTAATGATGTCAGTTTGTCCACTGCTGGCCATGCCGCAACAAGTCCAGACTGATCTTTGTCCCGTGTCGGGGGTCGAACAAGCCAGACAGCTATCGGTTACACCTCCAACACTCAGCCTCTGTTTCTCACTAAGTTTCCCACCACCGGAGAGAGTATTTCCTGGTCCTAATCTTGGGCATGCCATTCCTCTTATCTCTCAGAAAAGTATTACACGGGCATGTTGCACATCCTGACCTTCCCCCTTTGCTTCAGAGAAGAAATGGTTTGGCCCAGATATATAGGATCAGTGCTCTTGTCCATTCAGGTAAGTAAAACATTGACTGACATCTGTGGATCTTATTGTGCAGTCGCTGATACTGTTTCTGAGCCGCTTGCGCGTGCAGCCCGATATATGTGCGGTGCACAGGACGAAAGATGAGTGAGCAGCTAAAGATTTTATAAAAGCATTAGGACCTGCAAGATGTGCAGGTACATGTTCAACAGTCCTGCAGGGGGAAAAAAAAAGAAAAAGTGACAATGAGGTGGGATGCGTGTGAGCTCTGTGTGTGGGGAATATAAAAGTGTCTCCTTATCTCTCTGACGTGCATCTCGAGTGCTGACAGGCCTATCCATGTTTTACTGTGCAGAGACAGCGGGATTCCCACGGGACCAAGCCAGTCTGGCCTCGCAAAGCCACTCAGCAACACCCAACCCCCCATTCACCCACTACCACCACCATTTACAGGCCCCCCCCTTACACCCATATTCCCATCTTTAAATTGTTGTTACATCTACCAACTGACAAAGGAGCGCCACAGTCTAAGTGATGACCCCTGTCTGTTTGTCTGCAATCAACATATGACGAGGCTAATTCTCATGAATATGAGAAGACAGTTTAGAATGCGCGCTTTTATTTCCTGGTGTAGAACATAGCACATTTTGGATCAGACTACCCAATTTTAGGGCAAGTAAAAATATTGTAATATGTGATGACACGTATTTCTCCAACCCGTTGATCGATTGTCACCTTGTTGTCGTGAGGGGGCTTCCACGAACCATCGATCCTAAGAGCCTATGCCATCGGGAACACTGGTTCCCAGCAGAGCCACTTGTGGCAGAAGGTCAAAGGAGAGGTTCCACACAATTATGGCTGTCATGGGAGAAGAAATGCTGCAGCAGCTGGTTCTCACCGGTCATCGTGGATCTTCATGCCACTGGAGTCTGAGGTCCAGTCATCAAGATAGTGGGAAAGATATTAATGCAGGATCTTTCTCACTTTAATCCAGCCAATTACCATGGTGATTTGGACAGGGTAGTGATGCCTGGAAGTCCCAAGCCTGAACCCCACATGTTGTCAATTACTGTCAGATGGTCGCTGCTGACGTGAAATCGGGTTGGACATTCCCTCCTTCAGCTGTATCAATGAACAATCAGCCCTATTTAGGGCCCCCTCTGCTCATCTCACCTGATGACTGAACTAGGAAAGGTGCCCCAAACATAGGGCAACCCATCATCTTTGATCTTCTAAATCTGCATCCAACAATATCGCCAACTTGAGGTCAAAACCAAAAAAGAACCCCACCTTGAACAACACAGGAGCTTAACATTGCCACTTGGAATGATGGATTTTCTGAAAACTGACAGATCTGAACAGCGTAATTCTCATCATTGCTAAAGAACTCCATCGTTTTAACAGCCATGCTGCTGTCTTGAGTAAAACCAGATGGCCCGCTGAGGGCTCCCGTAAGTCAGTGGGGGTTTCTGGAGTTTGTTTTTTTTTTTCTTTCTGGAAGGGTAAACCCAAAGAAGAGCCAAGGATTCATGGTGTTGAATATGCCATCAAATCAGATTGCATGCTCTGTCTTAATTGAAAGCCCACAGGCATCAGTGAAACATTTACGAGCCTGTAGTTGCGAAACACACACAGCAACACTGGTGATGACAAACACAAAACTCTTCTGTGCTTCACTTGAACGTGCCCTTGCCACTGATGGCATGAAACATTTTGAAAACACTGAGTTGAAAACATGAAGGCTGAGAGATTAATGTTCTTTACCAAGTGTCCAGAACACGACCTTGTGTACACTCTCCTTCTGCAACAAAACAAACTGAATACAATTTGGCAATATCCACGGAAAAAGCACTGGCATCTTCTAGACGCCTGGTTGTACAGTCCAGAATAATAATTATCTGGAAGCCTGACAGTAAAGACGTACTACTAACCTGAGTAGTGACTAGTTACAACAAATGCTGGACGATCATCGATTAGTGCTTTCCTTAATGCGATTAAAAATCCAGTCAACATTGCATTTGAAGAAACTACCATGGGAATGGATTTTCAATCTGTACTGACTTCTCGCCTTGTCAGTTCAATGTTGTCTTGATATCGACATGACTTTTAGGACAATATTAAGAGTTCCATCACCAAGCAGTATCACAAACCATTGGACATACTACCAGGAATGATTGGTTTGATGAAAATGATTCATTCATTTCTCATCTTTTTACCAAACTACGTCTTTACCAATAATGGCAAACTATACCAGCAAACAGGACCAACAATCATCACCATCATCATTTTGCGGCTGTGGCCGAGATGGTGTGCACAAATCCTCTCCAGCAGTTGGGGTATGCCATGGCATTGCCCAGTTCCGTTAGGTGGATTCCAGTATCACAAGCCACGACCTGGGGGTAGGTAAGGCGACCGACAATAGTAATAGACTGATGGCGGTAATAATAGCATTGGCCATTATTGTGGCATTGGTGGAGGTATCCACTCTGAAGATCAAAGTGCGTTCTTTCAGTTTCTCCCTTTTTCACTTGCAGTGATCCAATATGGATCTGCATGTTGATTTGGCACAAGTTTTATGCCGGATGCCCTTCCTGAACCTTCTGTTTTGGAAAATAAGATATAAGATTATTGTCATTGTATAAAATCATACAACAAATTTTTTTAGATGCACTCAAGCACCGGTCTCAAATGACTAGATTCTTCCATTCATGCACTCATACTCACATCCTTCACATCAAAACATCTGACAGCATTTTAGCATACACTCATTGCCAATGTATGCAGTTATCAGGGGAAGGATAAAAATAATAGGCCTATAAAATAGGCCTATAAATATAGACCCACAAAATATAAATATGGAAGCAAGTGCACTAACCACTTGGCCACCACACTGCCCAACAATAGTAATAGAGTGATGGAGGTAATAATAGCATTGGCCATTATTGCGGTATCAGTGGAGGTATCCACTCTGTAGATGTAAGTTTGTGTTTTTCTTTCTTTAAGCTCAGACCCGACCCCCACCTCCTTTTCGCCTTACCCCTTCTGTTCCTACCTAGTCCCCTTCCTCTGCTGTTTGAAGTTGTTTTGTTCCTTCCCTTGGGAGAAACCATCTGTAGAGTCACTTACCACAGGTTGGGGATTTCTCTTGGTGCATCCCGCAGCGGCACATGTAAACAAATCAGTGAGGCATGTTGAAACTGTGCCAGAGGAAAAAAAACCCCCAGACTGCCATAGGACAAATACATGTGCAAGACTATAACCTGGTTTATGAAGAACTAAAAACAGAGGGGCTTTTTTTTTTTTTTTTTAGAAGGGCAGGAATTGAACGAGCATGTCAAATGCGAAGGAAATAATAGAATGCAAGGAATATAAGGGATTGTTTTGTGCAAGCATTCCACTCTGTGCACACCTGATCCCGTCAGATCTCAGATGTTAAGCAGAGTAGGTCCTGATTAGTACTTGGCTGGGAAACCAGCCAGACCAGGAGCTGTATAGTGTTTCTCCAACTGGAGTTGCATCATGAAGGGCATCCGGCATAAAACTTGCGCCAAATCCTCATGCAGATCTCTACCGGATCTGCTGTGGTGACCTCGAGTAACCAGGGCAAGCCAAAAGCAAAAAAAAAAAAAGAAGAAAAAAAAAAGGAAAAAGGGGGACTGTTTTGCAAGAAAAATTATTATTGAGGGGAACTCTCCAATCTTTAGCAAACAAGAAATGAATGAATGTGGGAGAAATATTAAGTATCGTGGCACCAATCTGCAAATGTTGTAATTTTGCTGTGGAATTATGCAAAATTTGAAGAAGATTAAAAAGCGCAGTGGTCTCCAATGAAAATCAATCATGTTTAATTAATGGTATAATTAATGGTATTTTTTCAGTGGTGATATCTGGTTCACACTGATGTAAGTGGGATGAATAAAAATAATGCATGGGTGAGATTCTCAGAGCCTCACTTTCAGTATTGCACTTTTATACATCAAAATATGTCAGTTATTGAAACATTTCAGAGATACAAATTATAGCTAGGTCAGTGGTTATGCAGCGAAGCAGAGTGGCACTTTAGCCACTTTCCCCCAATGATATATTGTTATTTTTAAGCCAGAAAAAAAAAGAAAACAGAGAAAAAAGCAAACAGTCCCCAAGCCAAAAATCCAAACCAATGCTTTCAGGCCCAATGGTTCACATCTTTCCCATTTCCAAATTGCAGTTTAGCCGTGCTTCTTCGTTTGTCTGCTGGGTCTGAACCAGAATGAAAGCCTTTTTCTTCCCCCAAAGCAGGTTGGTGGCGTGTAGGAATAGTTTTTGCGGTAGCGTGTCCTCTTCGAACTGGACTGAGCCATCTGCCCATCTCTTCATTTCCCTCGACTGAGCCTGTGGTTGTGAGACCACTCATTTGCTGTAATCTCCCCATTCAGTCTCAACGCCAAGACAGAAGCTATTTCAGAGGCAGCAGTAGGCTTTCATCAGTGGTGAAGGAGGCTTTCAAAGACACCAAAGGAGAGGTCAGGAAAGGCAAAGACAACAAATACTAAAAGAGATGAGAAATAAGATGATGGAAGGACAGAATAAAGGTTGAGAAGAGAAACATAGAAGAAAGGAGATCACAAAAGAGAGGTCAGGTCAGGTCCGGGAGCATGGCCTGATACCATGTGTCACTGTACCCACCACACGTTGGAATCGCCCTGGGCCCTGATTGGCAACTACCCAGCCAGACCACCAGTCTACTCCACCTCCTGGAAGTAGCCATCTATCTGCCACAGTCACGTGATGCATGGGAGTCCCCTTGGTCCTAAGAAGACCTACAGACCTGGTCAGACTTATGGACACACCTGAACTTTATGCACAAACTTTAAACTATGTTCAGAAATGAATTTAAATGAATGAATTTTGAATCATCAGAATTTTTAATCCATCCATTCTCAATACCCGCTTAATCCAATGAAGGGTCACGGGGTGCTGGAGCCTATCCCAGCAGTCATTGGGCGAGAGGCAGGGTACACCCTGGACAGGTCGCCAGTCCATCGCAGGGCTGGCAAATTTTTAATAAATTGTCCAAAGTTAATGAACAACAGCAAAAATTGTACAATTTGATCGCACAATTTGTTTGTTTGTTGGTTTCCTGGCACAGACCCAACTTTTAAGCACAGTCCAGATTTTTTTCAATAGGGTTGAGGCAAGGACTTTCCAAAAGCTTAATGTTAGCCTGAATTATTCATTCCACAACCAGGTTTGACGTGTGCGTTCACTGGCCTGTTGGAACACCAACAGGCCAATTGACCACAGGCCAATGTCCACATTTTAGCCACCTAGCTGATGGTGTGAGGTTTTGCAGAAGAATTCTGAGGTAGTCCTCCATCTACTTTGTGGTGTGCACCAGTTCCACTGGCAGAAAAACACCCCAGAGCATTGAGGTTGAATACCTCAACTTTACTCCTCCAAACATACCTTTGGCCATCTTGGCTGGACAACTAAATCTGGGTTTCATCTGATCAGAAAACATTCTTTAAGAAGATTTTTTTTAGTTGTCGTCAGCTGTAAATTGTGGTCATCTTGTGGCCGTAGATGATAATGCAGTATATTTTTGACATAGAAGTTTCTTTGAAATATAAATTGCAGGGCCGCCCAAACGACTAAAAAAAACACGCAACTTATAGTCCGGAAAATACAGTAATTGAAAGTCCAATAGTACTATGACATTTATGTCCAAGATGACTGTATGTAAACTTCTGACCACAACTGTATTTCTGTACAGTTTGTAGCATCCATCCATCCATCCATCCATCCCTCTTCCAATGCTTTTCTTGGTTGCAATGCTTAAGTAAGGCTCTTCTGCCACACCCATCCTCCTGGGAGTTCTGAAGGCGTTACCAGTCCAGACAGCAAATGTAAACACATCAGCATGTTCTGGGTCTGTCCTGGTCTCTCCTCCCAGTTGGATCTGCCAGGAAAGCCTCCAAAGGGAGGCAGTCAGGAGGCATCCTAATCACATACACGACCTACCTCTACTGGCTCCTCTCTATACGAAGGAGCAGCGGTTTTACTTTGAGCTCCTTCCACATGCCATAATGCCTCACCCTATGCCTGAGGGTGAGTCTCAACACTCCTGCAAAACAAGCACATTCTGACCGGCTACATCTGCAGTCTCACTCATTTGGTCACCATCCAAAGTTCCTTGTTATAGGAGAGAATTGGAGCACAGATGGAGTGGTAAATTGAAAGATTCACTTTCTGGCTCAGCTCTCAGCTCTTATACGGCAAAGTTCTGTTATTATTAACTGAAGGCGAAATGCACTACCTGAGTTGGAAGGGCTCCAAGGCTGTACCTCGCAAAGATTGTTTTGCAAGATAGTCTCAGGGCGCTGCAGAGAGGGGCACATTTGTACGTCGTTGGAGGAGTAGGCATGTTCTCTATCCATCTTTACCACAATCTGGTGTGCCATGACGATCGGTCCTGAGTGTGCGAGATGGAACTCAGATCTCGGCTATGATCTATTCTTATTTCGTAACATTTAAAGAAAAGCAAGAAAAACTTCATCAGATGTTTAACCACGTAATAATAATAATACTAATGAGTGGTTATCTGAAGTCTGTGGTGTGATAGTACTCACTGGTAATTCAGGGCAACATTGTGTTTTGTGTGTGTTTGGGCCCAAAATAAGATTGCTGTATCTTAGTTGTGTGTTCGGACACTGAGTACAATGTGTGCACATGTACAAATACATGCTGTCGCTTAGATGTCAAACATCTGTGTTTCATTAGGTTTGTCCCTGTTGATGTTTCTCTGCAGTTGGACGTCAGGAGACTGGGGGCCTTGCAGTCGGTCATGTGGAGGAGGCCAGCAGACCAGGACACTGCGCTGTGTGAGGAAGGTGACCTACCAGAGGGAAGAGGTGGTGGCTCACTCCCTCTGCCCAGTCATGTCCCCCGCCCAGGTCCAGCCCTGCCACACCCAGGCCTGCCCACCTGAGTGGAGCACAGGATCCTGGTCACAGGTGGGTTTCTCCACATGGACACGACTGACTACAAAAAAAAATAGGTGAAATGCACTATATAGTGCCAAATCACCTCACACGTCACTCCAAGGTGCTTCACAGGAGCAAGGTTCAACATCAGCAGGCCAGACTCAGTGGGGTGACCACCAGTCATTACCAAAATCACACCATTTATTCTCACCACAAACTGTAAAAAGTGACATTATAGTCAGATTTATAAATTTCTGATGATCCTTGAACTAATCATATGCACCAAATGCTTATGTCAGGAAAAATAACCAAATCTGATCTGAAAATAGTGATATTTCTACATGTCTCATTGAAAAATTTCATCATAAACAAGCCGTTTGCTGTGTCCAAATTCTGGGGGGGGGGAAATCAATGCTCATTCGCACAACTGTGAAGCCTTGAATGACGTGACTGAGACCAAAAGTCACATGAAAAAAAATTCAGTGAATCTTCAACTAAACTTGGTATTGTCATG
>OMMV01198707.1:3012-14072 GCA_900302635.1 Chatrabus melanurus
CACACACACACACACACACACACACACACAACGCAAAGCACCGTCTCCATATCCATTCCTCCATTGTAGTCAGATTAGTGGAGGCCATTGTTGCAAACATGACAACACATGCTCCCACGCAACGTAGAACCGTGGGCCGCAAAATGTATGGGGATCGCGCTGCGTGTTAACGGGGTCTGTGCTGCGTTTCTGCTGCTGCAATTTACACAGCGTATAATGTATGGCCGCCTTCGGAGGAGTCTGATTTAACGATCACAGTTTTGTCACATCACTGGATTAATCATGAGCATATTTGGTATTTTTCCGTCTAACGTCTCAATTCTGAGTGAAACTTTGAAAAAGATCTCGCCCGAACATTTTTTTGCGTCATCAAGATGAAGCGGCTTTAGCAGAGGAGAGAAAGCTGTTTGGCCAGGTAACGCTTAAAAAGCATCCCTCAGGAGAATAGATTTGCTCTTTTCTATTCATTTTTCTGTTATCCGTATGTACTTATGGAATGAGTAAAAATCCAAGGGAAATATTGCCACAGCTCGACTAGGTGTTGCAGGGCAACTTTTCTCTGGCTTCCCCACAATTATCCCTGGTGACACGCAGACAGTTACTGCCTGTCTTTTTCTTTTCTGACGAGAGAATGGGCAGAGGGGAGAGAGGAGGAGTGGAGATGCTTTCACTGTGTTTTTATGACCTCTCCCTGACTGCACCTATTGTTGGGCGGCAGGGTGAAAAGGAAAAGGGCCCACAGCTGAGACCTGCCTTCCGAATCGGCCAATCGCCTTCCCAGCGGGATAGCTCATTGATGGGTACTAATATAGCAAATCGTGAGAGTCCTACATCTTTAACATTTATGATTCAATTAGGCGAGTCGCGGGCTAATTCGAGCTTAAACAGCCGTAGACTAGGAGAGGAAGAGGACAGACAATGAGCAAGTGGCCCAGAGAGACGTGACCATGTTGGATGGATTTAGGCAGCTATTAGCCCTGATCCTTTTCCCATCAGCCAGAATGCCTGGGGGCACTCTCGTTTCAACAGGGAGAGGCAGACCAGTCGGGGAATGTTTAGCCGCCTTGTTTCTGCTTACTACAGGAAGCCCACTTGGTCTCATGCTTAGTCTGTTGGCACAGCTACACAAATACTGCCACATCAAGTTAGCAGCAATGTTGCTTTAATACGTGCAGCAACAGACACCATTTAAACTTTGGACAAAACATTAATTAATTTTTTTACTCTGTAGTTATATCATAGCGTTAAAAAGTCTCGTACTTTGTACGGAGGCAGATGGCGACCCATTCGTCATAAATGCGGCCGATTCTTGCGCTCGGCGGCCGATTTCGCAGCGCGATGATCAGACGGCAGCCGAACGAAAATGTGGTCAAAAATCAACATATTTCAGTGACATTCCTATGGCTGCAGAGGTGTTTTTTGATTGAACGTTTTAGGATAAATGAAACCCGAGTCATTAAATCCGTGTGCGTCTCCTGTCACGGTGTGCAGGAGACGCACACAGATTCAGCTCATTCATTCTTGTCATTTTCATGCAGCGGATTGCACTGCGGTTGCATTCAGTACACAGCACAGTGCATATTTAAAAAGAACATTAACGCACTGCTTCACAAGATCCACTTTTGAAGACATTTTATTTATTTATTTTTTTGCACATAACAATATTGTTAATATAATAATAATGAAAATATTTTTATTTTTGCAAGCCAATTATACAGTTTTTGGTCTCCTTAAATATTTATATTTATACATTTCCCAAGTTTGTGTCTAAACCTTTTTTTCAGGAGGTCGGTGAGTGACTATTTCAAATGACTAAGTGGAGTGGAGGCCGAAAATGACAACCACCAAAAAAGTATGGAGGCCGAAAAATGTTTTATGTTGAAGGCAGATGTGTGGCCGATTTTATTCCCAAAAAAGTATGGAGGCCGAAATTGGTTTTTTAAATTTTTTTTAATTTAAACACTATGAATTATATATAAGTTGTAGAATTAAAGGGCACATGCACTTCTTTAGAGCCCTCGTAATATTAAAATATTGTTAGCAATGAACCTTCTGAGTGCTCTGCTCACAACTAACAATTGTGTTGTATAAGAGAAATTATTTTTTTCACAAATTATTGAAAAGGAAATACACCAGAACTTCTTGTTTTTAATACTGTTAACATTTTTTTAAGAAGAAAAAAAAAAGACTCGAGTATCTGGCTAATAACTCACATTTCATTTTCAAAGAATTTTGAGAAATTTTTTCTCTTTTTCAAACACGACTTTTCAATACAAAAATTCAGTACCTACTCTTACTGCAGTGTAGTAGTCATGTAAAATTGACACAAAGCTCAAAATCTTGCTATGGAGTCTGAACATTATATCAAACTGGAGTCCAAGCGGACCCCATAAAAAAAATTATGGAGCTCACATTATTTAATCAAATTGGATCAAAATAAGTAAAACTGAAGACAACTATATATGTGACAATTACACAAATATTCAGCTGAATAAGTGTAACTGTTCAGAAAATATATAAAAAAAATATACCCCTGCTTGGACCCCAGGTGAACTGGTTAGGGTTAAGCATTTTGTACCACTTGCCCTGTCGGGGCTTTCTTTCTTACCTGTGCAAACCTCTTAGTCACTGCTTATGTCCTATTGTATATAGCACAAAACAACGATTCTGCATACTTATCAATATTTATTCACAAAGTAATGTCTGACAAAAAAAAAATAACAGGGAACTATCATCACAGCACAAGTGTTACAAAATTCAGACGCTTATACTTTAGCTGTGGTAAGTTTAACATTTAGAATGACTTTAAATAACTAAATATATTCTTAGACTAGATTTCATATTTTTTTTCCTGAATGATATCTAAGCGCTCCTTTGTTTAATAAATTAATTAATTAATTTTTTTAATTAAGTAAACAGATTTTTTAATATGGCTCCTCAATTCCACCTAGTACAGAATTGTAGGAGTAAAACAAGGACACTCAGAGTAATATTTATTAAACGTTTTAGTTGTTAAAAATATATTCATTGTAAAAATCATTATTATTATTAATAATAATAGTATTGTTATTATTATTATCATTATGTGCAAAAAATGTCTTCAAAAGTGGACCATTTCTCTAAAGGGTTTGGGGGCTGTTTCGGCCCCTTGCACCTCTGGTTACGCACCTGTACAGTCTCTGTGAACAGGAGGAACACAGACATGACAAGAAGGAAAAACTTGTATATTTATGTGGAAAGTGCTACCTGATTGATCTGTAAGAAAGTTCTATCACATGCACCATCCGTCAGAAACAGACTTCATGTGTATTTCAACCAAATAAAAGTGTAAATATTTTTAAAAAACTTTTACACCGCGGGTAAAACGGAGACTGACACGGATTGTTGATGGTCTGTGTGAATAAAATAGACGTGTTGCGTATTTAAACCAAAGCAGAGTCTTGCTGTGCTTTCAAAACGTGCACTACGGCTCTGCGGTGAACTCGGCAGCAACGAAGCGAGGGGGGGAAACACGCACAGACTTAGTAAATCGAGTTACACCTTTTTTAGAATCAGAATCGGCTGCACAATTTTAACTATATAAAGGAAAATAAAGACAGTTTAAGATTGCTTTATGGTTCCAGAATGCGACTGACGATGGACAAGGAAATATGAAGAGTGCTGAAGATGACATTGCGTGGACCAAAATAGAGCGTGTCAGATCGACTCTTTAATTGGTTTGTGGAAAATCAGCTGCTGATGTTGTTTTTAAAAATACTTAAAGCTTCTCATTCAGCTGTTGTCTTGTTTAACGAGAATATCGTGTTTGGACATCACAGCAGTTTTTTCACCTTGAGGGGAAGAAAACGGTGACACCTGGATTGAAAGCAGCAGCGCTGTTGATCTTCCCACTATTCCACCATCAGATACAGGTCTGCCTGCAGATTTGAGAAAGGGTGGGGGGGAAAAAATGGAGGTGGACCAAAAGGTGGAGCCTCCCTTGAAGGCATATCGGCTCCAGTTGCTTTGCAACTGCAAAAGTAAGAAAATTATTACTGAAGGAAAGCAGCAGAAGCAGCGCAGTGTTCATCACCTTTGCAGAAAGTTTTTGGGACGTGTCCACAAAGTATTTTGAAGTGTGTCATGTTGTTAATCATTAGGCATTTGAAAAGTGAATGTGTAATCATCCCTTTGGCTCAGAAAATAACATATATGCCATTTGTACATTCTTGTAATACCACAGGGTTTCACCCATCACATGCGGCTTATGCAAATACAGAGCATACTCAATAATATTCCATATTTTCCAGACTATAAGTCGCACTGGAGTATAAGTCGCATCATGAAGAGGGGGGGAAAAAAATCGCATGGGAGTATGAGTTGCATTTATTTTTGAAACATATTTCACCAGAATTCGAGGAAAAAACATTTTCTAACAATCTGGAAAGCCTATTCAGTCACCCACTAGCTTAAAGAACATAGATTATATATCTTTGACGTTGTGTTTCTTGTTTCCACTGTACTCAAAACGTACCAAACTGTGGTTTTTGTGTACCGCGTTGCATCCTTATTTTTGGCGTATTAGTTGCTTCGGAATATAAGTCGCAGGACCTCCCATACTAGTAAAAAAAAATAAAAATGCGACTCATAGTCTATAAAATACAGTCATAGGTTTTAAGAACTGTTGCAAGCATGGGTGCACTGCGAAGTGTTTTAGAACATCCTCATACTTTATTATTGTATTATCACCAAAAGTTGGGATGTACACAGGCTGACAGGTACAGCAGAAACGCTTTTCTGTGCCTCCACCCATAAAACGAGTGCATTAAGGCTGCTTGTCCACAGAAATGCACTTGCTGCTGAAGCAATTTGATGTCTGCTTCAGCATAAACATCAACTTGTGCCAAATCCCAATGCAGATCCGTGCTGGATCCGATGTGGCAACCCCGAGAAACTGGGAGCAGCCGAAAGATGAACATTTATTCTTAAAAGTTTGTTTTTGTTAGATTGTGCATTTAGAGTGAGAGACAGCGGCACAGACACAAACGAATCCAAAATTAAATCAGATAAGTTATGGGTTGCAGTTTGTGTTATATATTTATGTGACTGCAAGAGGATCCAGTTTTCAAAAGTTGACATGGAGCTCAGTTAAATCAATACTAGCGTGTTGGAGAAGTACAGTTTTTTGCAGACAGCCTGTTCTAGGTAGATTTACAGCATACTATCTATCCCAGCTTTGACGCAACGGTCTTCAGGCTAGGGTTTGGTAATAGACATTTTACTGGATACGAAGAAAATTAACAAATGGTCATTGAAATCTATCTCCTGACAGGCGGATGGACATGCACACAAATACCATGGATAGAGATATGTATAATCACAAGATAATAAGCAATAGCTTGTCACATTAGCACGGGAGCTCATGGAATCCAGTAGTCAAGCAAAATGGTTGTGATTTAAAGACTTTGTACCGTAACATCAATATGAAATCATGCAGACAGGAAGAAGGTCTTTTCTAAGACATTTCTAGAGGGCTGACACTAAAGTATCATAGAGCAACAAAGAAAGAATTTGGTGTGACATTCTATACATAGGCCAATTAACATAGACGGGTTTATCCCAGAACTATTGCTCTTAATGGTTGTGTAACTAAGCCTCTATAACTCATAATTGTACAGAGCCGGCTAGGAGGAATCTAAGGAATCACAGCGAGAGAACTTGACAACAGGAAGTCGGAGTATAACATTGATCTAGTGAAACCTGTTTGTAATGGAATGCCTATTGTTGCAGCCCAGGTCGAGGATCCCCTCTACCTGCCTGAGGCTTGTCATGGCACCAATACCCTGATTATTAGTGAAGACTCATAGGAGTCACTTTAGGGTTTAAATACTACTGATAGTCTTTGAGAGCCGTTGGAAATACTTGTATAGAACGCATTGCTTTTGTTTTCACTCCCATTTTTCATGCATTGAAGTAAAAGATCTAAGGTTTCTTCTATGCACACAAGGTTTATTTCTCTCAAATTTTGTTCACAAATTTGTTGAAATCCATTTTTAGTGAGTGCTTCACCTTTACCTTGATAATCCATCCACCTGACAGGTGCACCATAGCAAGATGCTGATTAAATAGCATGATTGTTACACAGGTGTGCCTTGGACTGGTCACAATAAACGCCCACTTTAAAATGTACAGTTTTATCACACAACACAATGCCATAGATGCCACAAGTTTTGACAGCGTGTGCAATTGGCATGCTGACTGCAGGAATTAAACGTTCATTTCACTACCATAAACCGGCCCCCCCACGTTGTTTCCAACCAATCTCACAACTGCAGACCCCCATGTAATCATGTCAGCCTAGGACCACCACATGTGGTTTCTTCACCTAATAAAGATCTTTTTTTTTTTTTCAAGATCAACTGCAGATTTTTGAAGTGGCCTTTTATTTTGACCAGTCCAAAGCACAACTGTGCAATAATCATGCTGTTTAATCGGCATCTTGATATTCAACATCTGCCCAGGTGGCTGGATTATCTCCGCAAAGGTGAAGCGCTCACGAACACACATTTTAACAAATATGTGAACAAAATTTGAGGAAAATAAGCCTTTTGTCTGCGATAGGCTGGCGGCCTGTCCAGGGCGTACGCCGCCTCGTGACCCTTAATTGGAATAAGCAGGTTTAGCAAATGAATGGATGAATGAATAAACCTTTTGTGGGCATCGAAGAAATCACTGAACTTTTACTTCAACTCATGAAAATGGGAGCAAAAATGGAAGTGGTATATTTATATTTTTATTGCGTCTATATTTTTCTTGAGTACATATGTGTGTATTTTTAAATCTCAAGTTTTGTTCCATTTTCTTCTTCCTTATAGGAGTAATACCAGCATGAACAACACGTGATGATGATGATGGTCTGTGTGAATAGCTCCCGTCAAAACAAAGTGACACTTAAAATGCAGTCTTGCAGTTCCTCTGGCGTTCTGTCGATTCACCGCAATCGATTAGATTTGCTGGTCTGCAGTGGTAGGACAGCATGTAAATGATGAAATGGGACAGTGCGTAACGTGAGGAGACCTTAGCGTGAGTAAAAACAAACGCTGAAAATAATACCAAGAGGATCAAAGAGTTTGCTTGAGGTGTTGATATGTTACTACAGGCAAAAACAGCTCTCCTTTTTGCTCCGTCTGACTGGTTACCTGAAAAGGCGCCGCAGTAACGACACAGCGCCTTCCTGCAAATTTAAACTAAAGTGCTCGGTGCGGCCACAAAAAAAAAAAAAAAAAAAAAAAAAAAAAAAAAAGGCGCGTTCTGGCGAGGTGTAAAATTCAAGTTGCTGACTAGGGATCTATTTTAGGAATGCACTCGCCAGCCTTCAAATGAAGCTGCGGCCGTTACGCAGCTGGAAACACGGCGTACCGGGCCCCGATCACAGCGTCAACTTCACAAGCGACGGCGTAACAACCCGTTACACTGAAATGCACCGGCGAGAACCCTGTAATGGTTTGTAATTACATTCAAACTTTCATTTCTGCCTCAATTTAAGCTCACCTGGAAAAATGAGGTGCTTCATATCAACTATGTACCAAATAATACATCAACATCAATTTGCATTAGGCGTTGGGTCTTGCCAGTATACGTATCTATATGATATAATGTTCCAGTGGTATTTCTACAGTTAGGAATGTGATATATTTTACAGATCTGGAATAATTGAAAAAGCTGACAGTTTCCTTCATCACCACAATTGGACAAAAAATTTTTTTAGAAAAATTAACATAGCGCTTTATAGCGCTAACATTAACCCTTTATTAGTAAGTAAGAAAGAAAACCCACAGTCTCGAGAATAAAGTAAGAAGTTTGTTTTGGGCCACTTTCATATAATTTGACCAATTACAGTAGGGGCTTTTCTCAAAAATGAATTTCATTACCCTAGACCAAAAAGTAAATTTACTACTAAAATATAAGCCAAACAATGTCTTGGTGAAATGGTCATGCTGAAACTTGATTTTTAAAGAAATGATTAGGGACTGACAGTTCCATCGACTGTGTTTACCGTTAAAGACACTGCAGAGCACATGGCTGTCATATGACGATCACAGTACACTTGCAATGCTAAAAAAAAACATTCACTGAATCAACTGCTTTAATGCGTTAGCACTGTTGCTTCGTAGCTAGAAGGTCCCAGGTTCGCTTCCGACCTGGTCCCTTCTGTGTGGAGTTTGCACGTTCTCCCCGTGTTTTCATGGGTTCCCTCCAGGCACTCCCACTTCCAAAGACATGCAGGTTAGGTGAATTGATGACTAAATTGACCGTCGGTGTGAGTGAGAGTGTGAATGTGTTTGTCTGTCTGTGGGTCCTTTCTCTCCAACGAAATGAAGGCTACATATGTCTTTTTTTTTTAAATTTTCGATCCCAAAGCCACGTCGCCCACAAGCATAGATCCATTTCTTGCACTTCTCCAAGTTTCGGTTTTAGCTTCACACGTCAAAGGGTTGTGGCTTCATTGTAGCCTGGCTGTCAGGCTTGGTGTAGAGTTACTGGCGGGTTATGAGGGTTCCGTCCCTCTTTAATGTGTTAATCAGTTTTAGGACCCGAGGACAGGTGCTTTGTGGTGCTGTCAGCTTCCTGTTCCTAGAGTTATAAATGACCTGCATACCACTGTTGGCCTTGTTGAATATCGGCTATTATCTCCTCACCTACGTGTCCCTGTGAGTTAACATCGATTTCACTTCCATTGTTTTCCAGTATTATTACTTGAAAAAATTGAGAACGATGACATCGGGAGGAAGACCCTGAAGATCACAGATTTTGGCCTGGCCAGGGAGTGGCACAAAACCACAAAAATGTCTGCAGCGGGCACGTACTCTTGGATGGCCCCTGAGGTCATCAAGTCGTCTCTCTTCTCCAAAGGGAGTGACGTCTGGAGGTATAACCAACATTATTGCATATTATTGACATTAGTGTTAATTTTTCTGTATTGAATGTTCTTTGTGTATTTTATTTCATGACTTCTAGCCTTTCTTGTACAGCGCACTGTCGTTATCATTGTGTTGCAGTGAGCGTAACGGCTTCTTTTTGACCTTTCAAGCTAAACTCATGTGACATTTGTGTGTTTGCTCAGTTACGGTGTCTTGCTGTGGGAGCTGCTGACGGGAGAGGTGCCGTATCGGGGGATAGACGGCCTCGCTGTTGCTTACGGTGTGGCCGTCAACAAGTTGACCCTGCCAATCCCATCCACCTGCCCTGAGCCCTTCGCCAAGCTCATGGAAGGTAAATTAAGAACGTACACGTGGACTGTAGGAAAACACGTCTTGGGCAGTGAGCGAAAGCGATAATCTTCATTTCAGCAACTTTTTTTTCTTGGTGTTTTATTGTTTAACATCTACATGAAGAACAAATCCTCTGGGAGCTAAATTATAATTCCACGCTGAACAAAACCCCCTGAAGAAGTAGTCTAACCCGGGATTCACACCAGTTCCGAAAGCGATGCGATTTTTGCTTCCGTCATCTGCGCGACTTCAGTTCACACCAGCAGCGGTTCAGCAGCGAAGCGTCTTGTGTTCTCGAGCTAATTTGTTTCTATAATGGGTAAGTAGGCTTCATAAATTGTTTTCTTACCTTACACTCTCAAAACATCCACGATTTCCCTCCAGGCCGTCTCCTTTCTTGTATTGGCTTTATAAAACGGTTCAGTGGGGGTCGTACAATAGTTTGTACTTCTCCACCTCTACAATTAACTTCTCATCGTCCGTCTTGCGTGGATCCACTTGTTTTGACCGGCTGTTAAGTGATGTGTGGGGAAAACTCATGAATAATGAATGAGAGATTGTTCCTGATTGGCCAGTGGTGCTGCTTTCCGGAGCGGCATCCGAGGGAAATAGACCAGGCGCGTATTCATCACGCAGCAGAGCACCTCGCCGCTTCTGGGGTGCTTCTGAACCGCGCCGCTTTCGCTGTTTGTGTACATTGAACCACTGACTCGAATGGAGGCCATTTTCAGTGGCAACCACATCGCTTTCGGAACGGTTCGCTGCCGGATCTGGTGTGAATTAGCCATTCTGTAGGACCTGAGGCCCATTGGTGCCTGTGCTTATCTCCGGATTCCGTAGCATGAAGCGGGTGAGAGTCTGTGACTCCCTCTGGATGGAATGCTATTCCATCGCAGGTTACTTCCCCAGCCAAGGCCAGTAGCCATTTACAGATGGGTGGACTGGGACAATGCAGATGTCGTGTCTTGTTCAAGGACACAGACGGGTAGCACGAGCAGGATTCGAACCCAGGTCTACATATTGGCAGGTCAGCTCCTTATCCACTGAGCTACCTCCAGTACAGTTATACCCACTGCAAACAAAATTTGGGTGGCATGTAGGAGTCTCTCTGTCCGTCTGTCCATAAGGCTTTTAAACGCAAATCCTCCTAAACTGTTTGGTGGATTTTAATGAAACATCATGCAGTGGGACCACACCATATGGGCTGTTTCATGATCAGGGTACCAGGTTAATTCTGTCAAATTGTGGACACTTTTTCCAAAAATAGTACATAAAACTTCAATGTTAGAAGTTTTTAATGGTGCTACCATATTCTGTGAAGCTGTCAATACCATTTATTTCACACAAAAATAACTATTTGGTCCAAAATAATGAGGTTTTCCAGGTTTTATTTGCCATTTATCAGTTCCAATTTAATTAATGGGTGTTTTGATTTGGATTCTCACATAAAAATTATGACCTAAATTTAAAATAAGAGTTTTTTTATTTGAAATATATAATAAAGTTGTAATTTAAAGTCCAAATATTAACAATCGGTGGAAAACAAATTCACAGAATGGTAATAAACAATTATGTTATTTGTCCTTCCAAAATGTCCTCTCCGGAATTGAAACACATCAACATGGGCAGTTTAGAAAATATAACACTATGTTTATCTCTTTTACACACCCAAGCATGTACATGTTGGCTGTGAAATGAATATGTGAACTTTTGTAACCAACAGTTCTTGTATGCTGAAATCCAAGAAGGCGATGTTGTTGTCCGTCCAAAGTGTGTCCTCTCCGTGAAAGCACAACAAGTGTTGTGTAA
>OMMV01198762.1:3521-17950 GCA_900302635.1 Chatrabus melanurus
GGGTTGGGGTTGGGGGTTCCAGGACAAGATGAAAGAGACGAGCCTGGAAAGAAAAGAGTGGGTACACAAAGGAACATGAGCACTGAGCTTTATCCTCCAGGCTACAGAGAGAAGGTGCAAAGGGAGGGGAAAGGCAGGAAGAGAGGAAAACCTGAACTCCAGACCGTCTCCTGGATGCACGCAATTCAACTGTTCCATTTGTTACATGCCTTCTTACTACTTTTTGCACAGCGTGGCTTTTCTACATCTTTCCTACTGAATCGCTTTGATGAGATGTGGTTTTAAGACTTGGGCTGATTAAGAATTTCCTCCTGGGGAAGCTTTGTGTCTATGCTAACCCGATGACTTGTGGAATGGCTCGTTCTCTCACCAGCCATAAAAAGGCTCTCTTTAGCGGCAGCCTTTTCCCATTTAAATCATTTGTTATTATTCTGAATTCATAAGAAGACAAATAAAGCAAAGAAATAGGTGTTGCAGGCCTTTCTTTGGATGGTAATCGCTCCGGAGAGGGTTTTCTTCTATGGAAACACTTTTTCAATCACCAACCTGATTCTGAATAGGACATTTAATATCCAGTCATATAAGTCCAGAAAATCTCCATCCCTCATAAGTCTGGAGAAAGATAGTCACAGTTATTGTTCTGAGATCTCAGAGGTTTCTAACCAATCTGGCTTGAAAGTCACCTGATACGTTGGAGTCAGGTACAGTTTATTATTATGGCTCTGCCGCTGGGGGGAAAAAAAAGAATCTTCCCTAAAGCACATTTTGTGACTCATCTCATCAGAATGCTTGAATGTGTGATTTAGGCAGACCTGTCTGTGCATATTTCCCAAAAAATATCAATCACACATTTGGTAATTACTTTTACTGAACGCTGGCACAGGCAGCTTAAGGTGCAATCTCACTATCACGTTTAACCCAGTGTTTGGTGAACGCAGGGCAAAGTCAAAAAAATTGGCCAAACGTCAGCAAATATCACATTACCGGAGTTTGGTAGTGAACCTCTAACGCAGCTTGGCGTGGTGCTTGCGGAGGCCAGCGGAGGCGGACGTTAGCCAGCGCACCATCAGATCAAGCATGACTTTTGCCAGCATGACAATGTGCGGGAGAGGGAGCAGACACACCACTGTCCAGTGATTCTGAGCAGGCAGGGCGAAGCAGCACCCAAATGATAGCCAGCATAGATGATTGCACCAGTAACAGGCTAGCGGAGGATGGCATAGGGACCTTGGTCAAAGAGGAGAATAACTTTCTCTAACGTCTCCAACGTAGCTAGAGGTACGTTGGCAAACACCAAGAAATTTTAAACATGTTGAAAGTTTTTGGACGCAGTCGATGATCGATGATCGAGCGTAGACCGGCAGAGGCCAGCAGAGGCTGGTGGAGGCCAGCGGACACCAAAGTTTGCAAATACGTTCAGTGAGATTGCGCCTTTAGGGGCTGGGGTAAAATGTGTGTTAAAGAAAATCACTACTGAACAGGCGAAAAGGTCATTAGAAGTGCCTGGTTATGCAGACCGCATCAATGCGGAGTTAAACATGCGCACGGTTACCTCACTAAATGTAAATAAACTTTTTAAAACAACTGATGATACAGTAAGCCTGAGCTTAGCCTCTGAGCCTCTGGCCAATTAACTTCTGCTTCCTAATGTGGTGTTTGCGTGATAATTAAATAATGTGCCGATGAAATAAATTTTTGTCTCAAGTGAAAAGATGACACCCACACTCTAAAAACAGAGCCTTGGTTGTAGTTTTCTGGAATTCTGATTTAAAATTTTAAAAAAAAAGTTGGACTGTCAATGGGTGACGATAGGAGGTGGTGACATTTAATCTTATACGTTCCCTCCGTCTCTGAGGAAAGAGGTCTCTGTAAGCAGCTGATATGCTGAGCTCACTGCTAAGCCCTTTACACACCTTCTGATGAAAATATGTGCCATTACTTTGTCAGCTAATACGTTTCAAACCCATTGTTGATTAAGCTTTTCATATCTTACAAGTGTTGTTCGTCATGATAGTGGATTATTCAATCATTCATTTATTTTCTATACCTGCTTATTCCAATTAAGGGTCATGGGGGGGGAGGCTGGAGCCTATCCCAGCAGTCACTGGGCGAGAGGTAGGGTACACCCTGGACAAGCCGCCAGTCCATCACAGGGCCATGTAGAGACAGACAAACTCATTCACACTCTCACTCACACCTACAGTCAATTTAGAGTCACCAATTCACCTAACCTGCATGTCTTTGGAAGTGGGAGGAAGCCAGAGCACCCAGAGGGAACCCACACAAACACGGGGAGAACGTGCAAACTCCACACAGAAAGCACCAGGTCGGCAGTGAACCTGGGACCTTATCGCTGTGAGGCAACAGTGCTAATGAGTAAGCCACCGTGCTGCCCTAATATAGTGGATTATTCCTTTCTATTTTTGCTACCTTATTTATAACTATACCATATTCAATGTTGACTTCACTTATTTTGTGGTAAATTTTGTACAGTACACTCGACAAGTATGGGCATGAAAGTCATGGCAATTTCGGAATTTCAACAAGTTGTTTGAGCTGGGTTTTTTTTCTGGGGCAGAATGATTGTATACATCCATCCTTAATTAAAAACAATGGTCCACAGGTTTTACTTTATTTTAGGTTTTCTGAAATCCACCTAGGGTCAAAAATATACATGAATTCACTTATATTATTAATTAAATAGGGCTGGAAAAAGTTCAAAAATATCTTAACTTGCCGAGGCCTTTTAATGTCATTTTAGTGACCATGATTGATGACAGGTAGCATAACATAACATAAGGGTTTGCTTGACAACACCTATTCAATTAACCAAAACACTGGACAATAGGAAAATCCAAGGAGCTCAATGCAGATCTGCAAAAGAGGATCATAGATCAACAGAAGTCAGGAATTTCTCTTGGAGCCATGGCTAAACAACTGCAGATTCCATGATCATCATCAAGTTATTGAAAGGTGTAGCTACTTTGCCAAGGTTTGGAAGAAGACCCAAACCGTTACCCTCAGCTTAGAGGAAAGCGGTTTGGATGTTCAGGAAGAACCCAAGAATCACCAAGGTAGAGTCCTGCCATGAACTGGAAGCTGCTGGAACACCAGTGCTACCGTCTACAGTCAAGCAAGTTTTATATCACCATGGACTGGGAGGCTACTGTCCAAGAAAAAAGCTCCTGCTCCAGATCAGCTACTTCAAGCTTAACTGAAGTTGACAGCTGACCACATGGACAAAGAAAAAAATGTCTGGAGCAAAGTTCTATGGTCAGAGGTGACAAAGATTGAGTTGTTTGGCTACCATGAGCAGAGGCATGTTTCAAGGAGTAAAGCATTCATCCCCAAGAACACTGTACCACCTGGTCATTCCATCATGCTGTTCTGCTGCCAGTGGAACTGGTGTATTGCACAATGTGGATAAAGTTATGAAGATGGAGGACTACCTCCCAAGCAAAAACCTCAAATATTTTCGCACACGTAAAATGACTTCACATGAATTTTTTTCTTCACCAAATGCAGCTACATAACTGAAAATCTGCCTATAGCTGGTGCATATATGCAAGTATTTATGTTGATGTGTATTTCAAGACAGTAAAATAATGCAATGTGGCTTTGTCCAGTACAGACAACCATCTAAAGCCCGTATCTCACGGAGTGGCGAATGCTGACGAACGTTACGATTTTTGGGTTTTATCAGGTTTCGTAAAATGTTGCAAAACAGATCTGAAACAGTTTTTAGGGTCGCAAATAGTTTTTGTTGTCGCACAGAAATTTTGAACATGTCCAAAATTTCTTTGCGAATGCATTTTTCTGCAAACAGTTGCAAGCGTTTGCAAAACAGTTGTAAACATTTGCAAACGGTTGTAAAACGTGACGCTAAAGTTATTTTTGGTTTGCCACGGAGTGAACACAAACAATAGCTGCAGCAGCAGCCAGACAAAGCGATTCTTACCTCAAGGGCAGCAGCACGTCGGGCTTCTTCCTGACAGAAAAATGCCGCTCATGACAGAGGTGAACCCTGATTTTCGCCAACACTCATCAGAAAAGCGGCAAATCCAAAAATTGCAACGTTCGTCAGCATTCACTGCTCAGTGAGATACCAGCCTCAGTTAGATAAAACTGGCATACACACGTGGTGTTCCAACAAAATAATGACCCCAAATACACATCAATGCTGTTTGTGAAATGGATAAAACAGGCAAAAATTAAGCATTTGGAACAGCCTTCTCAAAGTCCTGACCTTAGTCATGTCCAAAATATCTGGACTGTGATTACAAGTATGGTCCTTGGCAAGAAACCAACAAATTGAAATCTACCAATTATGCAAGAACAGTGGTCAAATGTACAATCAGAATTCTGCCAGAAGCTCATTGGTGGTTACCACAAGTGTCTGGTCAAGGTGAAACTTGCCCAGGGACATTCAATCAAATATCAGGTGTGCCACCTTTATATTTTTTACCCTGTATGTATAATTTTGACCCTATGCTGATGTCTTCTTTCCTGTCTTACTATATGGTTGTGAGACTTGGACACCAACCAATGACCTGAGGGGATGACTCGATGTCTTTGGTACTAGGTTTCCTCAGAGGATCCTTGTATACTGCTGGAATGATTTTGTTTCAATCAAACAAACAGTTACTTTGAGAGACTCAGATGATAAGTATCACTTGCATTGTGAGGGAACATGAGATCTTTCTTCGATCTCTTTGCTAACATTCTTCTTCTGTGAGGGGTCAAAATTAAAGCTCAGCATCAGAATCAGAAGAAGAATGTTAGCAAAGAGATCGAAGAAAGAAACAAATCACAGATTTGTTTCTGAAAACCTGTGATCCTGATCTTTGTTCTGTTAGCTCATCTTTGATTGCTGACTTTTGATCCTCAGCACTCATCTTTGACACTGATGTTTGATCCTGATTGCTGAACTTTGATCCTGATCATTGATCTTTGAATGTCGCCAAGACAATGATGTTTTTGATCCTGTTTGTTTGTGTTAAGGATCAAAGGCAAGATCCATCCCTTGATCTGGATCCCAATTTTCATCTTTGATCTTTGTCAGGAATCAAGGGGTGACCCTGACCTTTTATCCTGATCGCTGACCTAATCAGCAGGACCAAAGGAATCAGGATCAACATTAAAAAATTTAAAGGTCAAAGGCAAGATTCAACGCTTTATCCTGATCCAAACCAAAATTTAATCAACTCTTCCTTGACCAAAGGATTAACCTACTTTGTTGGAGGTAATGTGAATGCATTAACAGTCAAGTTGAGTGTTGCGATTCTTGCTCTGTCTACCTATGTATATACATGACACATCATATATGTGTGATACGATGAAGAACAAAAAAAACGCAGACTGTTCTTTTGACAGGTTAGTGAGAACAAGCGCTCACTACTCTGCAATGTTAGTTTTAAATGTACTGTGATAGTTTTTCATTTAGCCCTTTTCAGCACACAACGCTGCATCTTATATTTACATAAAAGTCAAGCTCTGTTCCTACTTTGTATTCACTGGTCCTACTTAGTGCAGAAAGAGAGGAACTTGCTCTGATATATAAGCATGCAAGTAAAAACTGAGGCTTGCATACATAAGACGTAGCACGCTGGAAACTATTTACAGTTCCAGCTCCTTAACTCCAAAGTTGTTTTGTTCCAGGCAAGAACATGGAAGATATCAGAGGGCTGCAGACCTGCTCTCACACTGACTAATCACGCAGCCAAGAAAGCAAGACTCAGAATGACTACCAAAGCTGGAGACAGTGACATGGGCAGAAAAAGCAAGCAGGAGGGATGATTTGTGACACGAAATATGTTCTGAATGAGTGTGAAAGCACAGAGGGGACAGAACAAGAAAGGAACTGAGAACAGAAGAAAAGTGAAAGGAGAAGGGGAAATTGTTCCTGCTGTTTCTACACAACAAAGACTTAATAAAGGCTTTTTGTGTTCAAAAGTTCCAAACTGGCACGATCTTGACTCAGCAGCTTGTTTTAATGGGATGCCACCAGCGAGTGCTGGTACGTGTAACATGAACAGAATAATGTGTTCAACTGAAACAGTGCACGTCAATGGATTCCGTCAAGGATGGATTGTGTCACACATAATAAAGCTCCCCATGTAGCCTGGATTCAAGAACTGTGAAGCTGCAGTGCACTGGATGTAGGGCTGTTTATTTGCAGAAATTTAATAGAGCATTCATAACCATATGTTCATTAATATATAATTAATTACCTGCAACAATGAATCAATGTGTTTTTATAAGCTTAGAATGAGCCCTTCATGTCTACATGGGAGCGGGCCTCTTCATGGAAGTCACCATATTACACCGCCATGTTGATCCGGTAGCCCAAAAGGTACATATACTGAAGAAAACTTCCAAACACTCAAACTGTGTAAATTTTCAATATATTTCTCATAAAATCCCTGTAATGCCTAGTGGATTTAGTGTCTAAAGGCCACAGAAGATGTGAAATTTCTGTTAGTTTTCAAAAGTTATGCCTCGTCTGCCTGATTGAGCACCTACTAAAGTTGCTGTGGCTGACACAGGTTGAGTTGAGAAAATTTCTCAACTCATCTCAAAATTGGTCTTTCAATGCCACATGAATATGCCGCGGCGGCGACAAAATCAGAGGGACCAAGCCATTGGTATGGTACTTGTTGGAATGTCACAGAGACAGGTCGTGAGGACATTCCAAGTTAACATTTGCGCTATCTCCCGTCTACGGAGATAGCACCACGAGCGACCGACCATGTGCTCCCAGACCATGTGTCACGACCCCTCAGCAGGACCGACACATCCATCTGCAACATCTTCATGATTGTTTTTGTCCTGCAATAGTCACTGCTACTGAGACCAGAGGTCATCACCAGAACTGAATCAGTGCCCAAACAGTTCGCTATCGGCTACAAGAGGCCAGCCTGCAGAACTGACGTCCCCATCGTGGCTTGGTGTTGACACCTGCTTGTCACTGAGTCCGCCTGGCATAGACAAGGGCGCATCTGGGCTGGAACGCTCTCAGATGGAACAGGGTATTGTTTTCAGATCAGTCACACTTCAAGTTGAGTGTCACTGACGGCGCGTATGGCAAAGACGAGGGGAACGTTATGCTGATTACAACATTATGCAGCATGACCGCTGGTGTGGACCATCAGTGATGGTTTGGGCAGGAACCAGCAGCAGACACAAAACGGAACTGGTTATGATTGATGAAAACCTAAACGCGGCGCGTTACCGCCATGAGATTCTGTCACCAGTTGTTGTCCCACGAGGGACACATGCGGTCTGGCATTAGCAACAAGAACTGCCGCTGAATCACCTAGGCTGAAATCCGACAGTTGATTGATTCCATGCCATGCTGAATTCGAGCGGTACATGATGCCCGTGGTGGCCATACAAGGTACTGAGATCTATTGATCCGGAATGTCATTGGGCAGCGAGTAAATGAACTGTAAACTTATGGAAGTTTAATTTTGTTGTCCTCCATTAACTTGAATGCTCCTCTGGGGATCCTGCACATGAAAATCGATGTGAGAAATGTTCTTGAAGTATTGCATTGCTTTGAATACATCTAAGTGTTGCGATGGAAGTTTTGTTCAGTATACTTACACCGTTGTTTGCATTTTGCAGCACAGCCAGCCAAAATACTGAAGAAAAAAAGATGGATCAGTGGTTTCTCCTCAAAACACTGTCTACTGGTTGCTAGTGCAGGCTAACAAGTTTAAGAACCCTCGTTTTTTTTTTTAAATGGAGGATCATACATATTGCTCATCACAAGAGAAGGCAAGGGATCATGAATCCCGCCACCAAAGAAGTGAAACTGTGAAGGGAAAATATCATGATCGGTGACAGCATAACGCAATCTGTAACCTCACCACTAGATTTCATCTAAACCTAAACACTGTAGCTTTAAGTTCCTTCAAAAGCTTCCTAAAGCAAGTGTTAAGAAGTAATTAAAATACAATCAAGCCTCTCTCTGTACAATATTTTTGTCATTTTATTTTATTTTTTTCTCCAAAATAAATGCCATATGTTTGAAGGTCCCAATCAGGGGAATAAGGTAATTATGCCATCAAAACTAAAAGCAAGAAACATCCAAATTCAGTACCCATGTCGTTTTACTGCTGTGAAAGAATCATTAGTTTGTCATTAATCTGTAATGTCGAACTTCATTGTAAATATCAGCGTGGATATCTGTCGGGTGGCTGGTGTACGTTCTGTGTAAGGATTCCCAGATTGCATCATGAAATTTTAAATAAATCGTTCATACTTTGCTGACCACGGCTTCCTGTCGTTCCCTTGGATATGCTGTTACAGCCCTGACCTTGAAGGAGAAGGATCTGCTAAGAGTGGGTGAGGTTCAAGCGAGCCCCAAATTCATTTTAATTTCATTTCTGGTGCTGAGCTGCTTTTAACAATGCACAGGGTTTTCCGGATCTCATTAAACAGAGTTGGGAGAGATTGAAATTTGCTTTATCTCAAACCAAAAATGCAATTATCCTCCTGTCTACCATTAGTAGATCCCAGCTCTTCACATTAACCTCAGTCACCTCTAATCTAACATTTAGGTCTTATCTTGGCCTTTCAAAGACACTGGTATTGGCCTTATCAACCAGTGAGAGTGGTTTTTGTTGTGTCGCCAAGACCTGTGGTGCAGATACAGATACACTGTGCAGTGGGGTTGAAACGATTTCGTGACTGACAGTATGTTTTCCTTCTTATGATGGACTTGATCCTGCACTTTATTTCAGGCTCTAAATGGCAACAAAATTAATAAAACTAATGACAAGAAGTTCAAGCAACTCAGAATATTCCACCATAAAAAATAAATAAAATAAATAGGAGGTCCATATCCCAATGAGTAGGTGGCAGGGCAACAACAAAGTCATCGCTGCACAGCAAAACCACACCAATCGGTGACTAGTCAATATTCCAAAGGTCCATTTGTCCGAAGGGCCATTGGTCCGAAAATTGTCCTATAGGTAGAAATATGCATTATATTTATAAAATTCCCAACAAGTAAGGATTTTATTTGTACAATTGGGGGGCAAGCCCCCAAAACCCAAAATTTTATTATAATTATTAACACTTATCCCTAACTAACTAACCCTAACCCTAATTTTCGGACCAATAGACCTTCGAACTAATGAACCTTCGGACAGACAGACCTTCGGAATAATGACCTGTCCCCATACCAATCTAGGGGAGTCCAGGAAAATGGTGCTCTCTGGTGGCTTCTGGTGCATTCTGAGTATCACATTTTAAATTGTATTTGCTTGTGTATAAGCACTTTTTTCCTTGCACTTATCTAAAACTATTTGACATTTTCTAAGGGTGTGTAAGCAATGAACCTTCAAAACAGTCACATCATTTTGTAGAACCTATCCCTTCACCAGGTGTATGGCTGTGTGGCTTCTTCCTCTGCAGAATGAAGAATCACAATGTTTTATATGTTTTTTTAATGACATTTTACCTTCAACAACGTAGCTGTCTGGTGTGAAACGAGAGAACGTTTCATGAAAAAATGTCTGCAGTGCAAAAATATATTCACATGTGGAAGATAATGTCCAACTTTTGTTTTGTCGATAGGAATCAAGGAATCAAAATCTGTGAAGTAGATATTAGATTCTGAAATCTGACAGCTATTGAACGCTCTGACTGCTCACTTTAATTGAAGTGGACGGCAACCTGTTTTTAACATTGCACTGCTGTCAGCTGACTGCCTGTAAGATAAAAAAAAGACAATAATAATAATAATAAGCCGATTATCGCACCGTCAAATCACTTCAAAACAAAACAAACTGTGAATGAGCATAGAAAAGTTCACAAAAGTGAATATTGAAGCCACATAAGCCAGTCTTTCACTTGTGAAAAGGTACAAAATAATGTTAAATAATGCTAATAATAATAAGATATTACAATTTCTAGGCAACAGTTTGTCATGCAGTGGATGGCAGCTGTGCCGGCCCCCGACACTTTGGAATTCTCTGTAACTGCAAGAAATGCTTGTGCAGTGATCCCAAAGAGCCATTTACCTGAATTTGAAGAAAGAAAAAAAAACAGAAAAGTATTTGTAAGATTATTTTGTGAATGCTGACTCATATTTGGGTTAGAAAAAGTTACAGACATACAGATGGGAGACAAATTAAAGAAAAAACCTGAATAAATGAATGTAAAAACACAATGAATGCAGATGGTTCCACATAGGTGCACTTCATGGTACAATTAAGCAATTAACATCCAATTATGCTCTGAGAAATGTATAAAAATGCAGTCACCAGATCTTAACATAACTGAATGATAGAGTGAGTGTTAGACAGTGCTCTCCACCATGGTATCTTTTGGAAAAATGGTATTCCATCTCTCCAGTGGTGTTCCAGACACTGGTAGAGTCAAGGCATTTTTATATTGAAGCTGTTATGGTAGCACACGCTGGCCTGTGACCATGTAAAGACACTTTGGGCCCAATCTTGGTGATAATTAATGCACACTCTAAAGTGGACAGCGCAAGTGCATTTGGGGCATGTCAAATGTCACTTTGCCATTTATGTATTCTGAATCCAATGTAAGGCGCAGGTTGTATTTAATCACATAATTAATCATGAGTATGTTTTAGGCGTAACGAATTGTATGAATCAGAGTGTTGTCTGTCATTTACTTTAACATGTGTGCTTGAGCCTGATGCATTGCTCTTTAGATGGCGGACTCGGTGACAGAAGTGAGAGGTTTTTGGGTGAGGAAACAGCGTTCAAGCAGATCATTTATGGGCGCAGCAGTCATACGCAAGGTTCCCTGAGGTGAAGCAGTTCTGTGCCTCATCCTGCACCCCCTCCTCTTCCCACCACCCAATCTCCTCCATTCCTTCTGGCACAGACAAACCCCTGCTGCTCCTGGACCCTCCCGTGGCCAGCCCCATCTTGGTGCTCCCCACCCAGGGAGGAAGACAACCAGGACAAAAATATGGCACATGCCACAGTTTTTAAAGTTCTGTATTTTTCCATTAGGTTTACTTTTATTTCTTTTGTAAATTTTGTTTTAAATTCAGTGTGATTAGTGATAAGGAGGGTGAGCACTAATGTGCATTTCTGTGTATACAAGAAGACTGTATGTGCATTGTGATCATTTTCATTTGTCTGTGATGTCATGATAGAAATGCACCAGCACTGTGCCTGACCACACCGCATTTTAAGACTAACATGCCCACGGGAGCACCAATGAGAGCAGGCACATTTGTTTTTAAATGACATAGATGCAGTGCATCTGTAACGGTAGCCAGCAGGAGGTGCTGTGCAGTGAAGTAAATCTCACTCCCCAATGCCAAAAGACGTTCTAGCGCCAGACGCTAGGGCCCTTGGGTTTTAGCCTTTTGGTTGGAACACCTGCCTCCCATGCCGGTGACTGTGGGTTCGAGCCTAGTGAGGGACACAATGCAGGTTATATTGGTGCCGTGACCTGGATGGAAGTGAGGTTTGGGGGGTGAGTGTAACGGTGGCCAGCAGGAGGTGCTGTGCAGTGAAGTAAACCTCACTGCCCGATGCCAAAAGACGTTCTAGCAACAGATACTAGGGCCCTTGCATTTCAGCCTCGTGGTTCGAACGCCTGCCTCCCATGCCGGTGACTGCGTAACGCAGGTTACACATCTAAATGACAACTGCATCAGTTGGAAAGTAGCACCGATACAGTTGCGTTGCACTGGATGTAAGATAGGGCCCTTTATGTTGTTCAATTTGTCACAATTTTGTATCTAAGAAATAGACATATTAAAAAAACCTATGAACAAATTAGCATATTGGATGGAAGAAAACAAACCTAAAACCAATGTGTTTTCTTCTGAAATGCATCATTATTATTTCAGTACCGTAAACTGGGGTGACAAGGGATGAAAGTGAATCTGGGTTTCTTTTGCCCTGAAACCAGTGAATTTACAAAGAAAATTGTGAAACATCGCATTACTAAACTTTCGTTAGCAAACATCTCATTGGTTTTAGGGCAAAAAATTGTTTTCAATTTGCATCCCTTGTCACCCCGTTTACGGTACTTAAATGGCAAAGAGTTGAAGCTTGATGCTCCAAATATTTAAATGTAGAGTTAATCACACACAAATATGCAAAGTTACAACTGTGTGGTCATTTCCGGGTCACTTACATGCAAATCTAACTAGCACAGCTGCTACCCAGAAAATGAGTGTTACATAAAGGGAGCATGTTTGTAGTCTCAAATATTGTCTTACAACTGAATAAAAATTACTGTAATTTGTTCTTAAAAATAATAAGGCAAAAGTACACAAAATGACATGAGGTATTATTGTTATGAAAGCTTCTGTCCTAAGCTAGCATGGGGAGTATTATGAGTGGGCCATAATACCAAGATAGCTAGTGTGGCCACTCTTCAATAATAAGTTAACAGTTATGTGAGGCAAGTATATCTATAATATACTTTAACAAAAATTTATATTAATGTTTTTGAACAGCTTCAGTGGGGCGAAATGTATCAACTCCGATTGCTGGCTAACGTGTTAATTATGGACATGCTTATTACTTCTGCCTGTCAACACTAATGTCCTTGCTTGACAATGTGTAGAACCTAAAGGAAAGGAATACAATACAAACTAGAAGCAGTGTGTAAAGCCCCACAGGTGGGATGTCCCAGGGTGGAAGAAACACGAATCAACCTTTTTTTCACAGAAACAAACCAATCCTTTTTTTATTACTTAGTCAATATACAATAATTTTCACATTAACTAAATCAAGTGTCTATCAAAAGTAGTTCCTGAGATATTCAAAATGAATGTTTCCTGGCAACCTTTGTTTACCTGAGCAACCAAATCAACATATCATGAAAGCCCATCTGAAGACCTTTCATATGAGCCAAACATCAAGTGTCTATCATAAGCAGTTCCTGAGATATTCAAGAAAAATTTCCCCTCCTAATCATGGTTACCATAGCAACCAAATTGACATGTTATGAAAAGCTCTTCAAAAGAACTTTCATATGAACTTAACAGCAAGTCTCTAGCTTAAGTGGGACACCATAACAGACAGACAGACAAACACAGGGTCGGGCTCCCGGTCGAGCACTGCTTTGTGGTCTGTCCATTACATGGGACGTCCCACAATAAATCAAATTCCCCAAAAGGAGAGAAAGCCGACAACAGGGACTAAAGCTCAAACACTTATGCCAGAAATGACAGCCAACAATCTTCTTTGAGGAATTATTTTACTATTACTACATAAAAGAAAAGAAACAATAAAAATGAAAAAGAAGATAACTAAACCGGTGTTTTCTCAATCTTTGAGCTCCCCTAGTAAAAGGAGTGGCAGTCCACTGGTCTTGCAAACTAATTACAGGCACTAAATGATTAAAGCGTGGCCCTGAAACCTCTTTCTGTGCACAAACATTTGGCCTTATCAACGAGGGATGCACACATTGGCCATATGTACACAAAACATACACACTGATGCAGGGACACGTCTACACACAGTCTCCTTATCGTGATCTATGTAAGAACATGACCTCTATTGGCACAACAGTCAGGAGCGTGTGCTCCTCTGCCATTAGATTAGTGAATCTTACAGTCCTCACAATCCAAGCCAAATGAAGGCAGCACGTAATGAAGCCATAACGGCAGCAGCGTACAAACTATCAAGGCAAGGGGGAAACAAACCCTATATCATGGTTACGATACACAAGGAGGGAATTACCTCATTTCCCCATGGAGATCATTAGGGTTCAATTTTATCCCCTCCACACATAAAATGTCACAATGATATACGCAAAAATGAAACTGATCTGTATGTACTGTATTCTTTAATCTTCCAACGCAATAACAAATACATACCAATATATTGAATAAGGCAAATGGTATGTTGATTTTGGATAATGAGTCCATCAATATGTATTGAGAATTTTTACAAGCATTTCTTTTTGTGTCCATAAAGCACTTCTAATGGTAGATGTTACACTTAGGACCCATTCACACTATGACGTGACATGGCTGCCGCTGGCCGACATAGCAGATTCTCAAAAATCTCTGTGAAACGCCGGAGAAGGCTCGCTCCAAGGGTCCAACTTTCCTGTCTTCAACACAGGTTGACACCACACCAGCGGAGCCCGATGCCCGGCGACGTTCCACCGACCCAACATGATGCAGTTCAACTTTCGCCATCGAAGGGCGGGTGCACCGGCAGGGAACTCCGTGGAGCAGCAGTGCAGCCCAGCAGAACCGATCGCCGACCCAACGCCTGAGACGCCATGCGATGCAGCCCACACAAACTCGCCACAACTCTGCGACCTCGTCACCCGCCACCTCAAGGACCTCAAGCTCACACTCCTGTCGCAGCCTCTCTGGGCTCCAGGAACCGAATGACCTCCGACCTTGGCCAGTGGAAGTGAATGGTGCAGTAATGGAGCACTAGCAGAGGTGACGCAGTGGA
>OMMV01198867.1:0-10530 GCA_900302635.1 Chatrabus melanurus
GGGGGGGTTTGTTATTGACAGTCAGCAGAAATCCAGCAGGTTTTACCGTCGAGGCTCTTTAGGAAAACCGCGCTGATTTGTTGGTGCCACACTAAATATTCAGCTTGTGTGTGTGTGATGAATTATAGGCCACTATACTGTAGCTGAAGGCGATGGGGCGGGGCTTATAAATGAGCGACTTCTGCAGTTGTCGTCTCTAATCCTACGGGTCCTATAGGAGCCACGCATTAGCTAATATAACTTTAATATAAATGAATTGAAAAATCGGACTCGGTACTCGTGCCACATCCATGAAAAGTCATGCATTAAAACTCATTAGAGCTCATTTGGAGAGGATGGGAGGTCTTTGGCACTAATCAATCAAGGCCGCTGATGATGACGGTGATGATGATGATGCCACACCGTAGCTGGAGGGCTCTCAGACTGATGAGTGTCGGCGGCTTCGGCGAGCACCAGAGGGCTGATGTTCTCCTCCCCTCCTTTTTAGACGAGTCCTGTTCTGACAGCGAGAGCAGCAGGAAGACGAACGGAATGAAAGCTGACATATCAGCACGCTCAACACATCGTGTCAGAGTCGTCCTCTTCTGCCCCGATCCCACATCCCAGAACGTCTTGTTCTCTTTTCATTCCTCCCTCTCTCTCTCTCTCTCTCTCTCTCTCTCCTTTTCTCATTTCTACAGGCTGCTCAGGTTTGCCGCGAAGAGCCCGCCTTTCATTAAGCCCCTGTGTGTGTGTGTGTGTGTGTGTGTGTGTGTGTGTGTGTGCATATTCGTGTTTTGGGAAGACCAGGAATGCTTGTCACTTTGGAATCTTTCACTTATTTTAGCCACACATCCATCCATCCATTTTCTGAACCAGCTTATTCCAGTTAAGGGTCACGGGGGGGGCTGGAGCCTATCACCTTCCCTGCATGTTTTTTTTTGGGAGTGGGAGGAGGCCGGAGCACCCGGAGGGAATTCACGCAAACAGGGGGAGAACATGCAAACTCCACAGAGAAAGGACCACGTCGGAAGCGAACCTGAGACCTTCCTCGCTGTGGGGCAACAGCGCTAATAGTCCTCGAGCCAGACCCCCGGATTTTGTCCACCGGTCTCATTTTGAGGCATTAAATCTCATTATGATTTTCCAGTGGCTATACAACCCTAGTTATGGAAAATATGTGATAGCATTGCATCCATGGCAGTTTTCCTTATTTTTTCCACCAGTTTTATAACCCTACCTCTGCAAAACGTTTGTGAAACAGGGCTGATGTATGATTGGTTGTGGGATGAGAGAATTCCCTCCCTACCTGCTCCTAATTTGGCATGGAAATCCACTCTGGGTCCAATTAAAGTACCATTGATATTGGAAAAAAATCAACTTTTTTGTTTTTATCCAAAAATAAATTTTTTTGGTATTAATTTTTTTAGCCAATCCACCGTTCTTATTTGTGGCGCCACAACCGTTGAAGCTCAATAGCCATAATACATATGGAAATGTTTTCCAATCTTTTCTCTTTCCAATGATGCCCAACTGAAGGATGAAGGTGCTGGGGTGAGTTTCTTTACTCCTACCCCTAAGATGCAAAAATACGCAAACAAATAGGCAAAATTACTAAAAAAATGTCTTCAAAAATCTAAACTTAATCATATAGGTGAGAATAAAATCTGTTCATCTGTCGTGCATATTGATAATAATGCTAGAAAACTACCATGGATGCAATTTTCCATAACTAGGGATGCACAGCCGTCTGAAAAAATCACCACCAGGTTTAATCCTTCAAAATGAGACGGATCAACCCTCTGGCTCAAGGACTATAACCGCTAAGCCACCGTGGCGCCCTTTTAGCCGCACAGTTTAGTGAAAATCTGAGGTAATCTGAAAGGTAAATATTTCTCTCATTAAACGTCATCTAAGGTGTCAGAAAGTCGTTGTGCACTCGTGACAAAAGATCCACACCACAGGGTTTAACGCAACACTCCATGAGGTTGGTGTTTTATTTTTGTGTCTGTCAGTTTTAGTGAAGGGTCACATTGTCGTTGCACCCGTCCACTCACATCCTTTGAAAGAGCAAAGCATAAGTGACTTCAAAAGCAAAGCTCGACTTTTTTTTCTTTCTTTAATGACCAGGTTTTTTGGGGGGGGGTGTTGGTCTTACAACCAATAAGTCAAAAAAGATTAGTAAGACCTTGAGATTTGTCACAATATTCTTAAATTTGACCGATTTTAAAAGCAAAGCTTGATGTTTTTCAAATGACAAATTAAATGGCTTTGTGACCTTTGGCTTTGCTATGTAAAAAAAAAAAAAAAAGTGTATTGAGGTTTAAGAACAGCCCATTTGTTAAAAAGATTCTTAAACATGAGAAATTCGAAAATCAAAACTTGATTCTTCCCTGGTCCGTGAGTGATAAAACGGTTCTGTGACCTATGACCTTGCAACCAATATGTCAGAAAATCGGAGTTTGACCTTGAGCTTTAATAGTCTTCTTTAATTGTCAAAAGATGCTTCAACCTGAGTGATTTGAAAAGCAAAGCCTGAGTTTTTAAAGCATCTTTTGACTCATAAAGCTGAAAGTCGCAGTCTTGTTTTTTTTTTTCTTTCTACTATTTTTTGCAAGGTCAAAGGTCACGGAACAACATCATTGTTCTTAAAAAGAACAAACTTAGCTTTTCAAATGCTTCTTATTAAAGTTTGTTGGAATGAATCGGAATACTTTGGAAGCTCATGTTCATACGGATGACCTAATTACGGAATACATTAATGAATAAAAACCAGCACATAATTACATTCTGTGTGTTTAATAATTTAACTTTTACATGATAACTTTATTGGAGTGCACTTATTTAATTGGTACAACCCAATCTTTGTAGCATTTATAGTGGTGTCTTGTATAAATGTTGCAAAAAAAAAAAAATTCATAAATCAATAATTATCTCCAGAACAAGCGCCTGTACGTCCACATCACATCCAGTTTTTGCTCGCGAAAAGGTATGAGGCGCTCTGCACTGGAAAGAAATACGTGAAAATCTAGCAAGACATTCCAGTTCCACACTTTTAGACAAGGCTTATGCCCCATTCTCACTTTCATGGACTTGCATCCCAGAAGGTCGCGCTTTGAAACCTTGTCCATACTGTGGAAAAAACCTTAGAAGGTCCAGGAGGGTGTCCGTGATGAACATTCCATCGTCGTGCCGTGGTCTTGTTTAACTGTGCTGGATTTTTAAGATGTTTCCCGTTGCAAGCCTTGACATGCTTTGGTAATCACTTGTATTTCCGTGGAGCCCGTAACGTTACACGCCGTGACATCACCGGGAGGCTTTCTTAAAGGTCATACTACGGGCATGTATGACTGTTTTTTGCACACGTCACATGGTGCAAGCCTGGCGCGTTGCATCATCAAACTGAGGTGTATGTAGCATGGTGAAAATCGTGAAAATCTCAGGAAAATGACGGTCCCGTTTGTGGAAAACGTCGCCGGGTGAGTCTCACCAAGAAAGCCGCCCAAGTTTATCCCGTTTCAGAAACGTGTGACCACGAAGAGTCAAGAGACAAAAAGACGGCGAGTGACGACAGCGGGTGGCTCTTTTCGCGATCTCGACGGAAAAGCTGTGGCGTGGACACGGGATTTGAAACGGTCGCCACCCGTCCGTGTTGGCGGCGTGTTTGCTTACCTGCTCATTGACTGCGGTTGGACAAATGAAAGACTCAAGAAACACAAATCTGATGATGGCTTTACGGAATGTCACGTTGAACTTGTGGAACTTGGAAATATGGACGGGGACAACGAGTTTGTTGACACACGAAGCCGCGTGAAGCCCGAGCAGCGCCAGGCAGCCGCGCGATGTTCTATGTGGTTGCTGTTTTCCACCAGAGATAAAACCGGCGGGATGCGGTATGTATTTATTGTACTTAATTTAGTTTGTCCTATCTGGTTTAGGTGTATTTGATGTATTGTTTGGGGGTTACAAAGGAGGCAGATGTGGAAGTACGGATATCTGCAAATCTTGGCAAAAAAAAGGCAAAACCAGTAATGCGCCCCTATGATGGCTCATAAATAACTATATGTGATAGGGTCTATTCACCCAAAACTGGCACAAAAACGACAAAAAAATTTGCAAATAATGTGCACTCAACTGAATAAATCAAGGGCATTCGTCTGTGTTTGTATTCACTAACCCGTGCCCCGGAAACAAAGTGCAGCGCTTGGTGCATGTGCACTCGTAACGCCAACATGGCTTATTGAATAGAAACTGAATTCATTCCTAGATCATACTCACCACCGCCCTCAAACTAAACCACATCCCTTATGCTATTAATCAGACCTCCTTGTCCTCCCCCTTCTCCTTGGCTTCACAAGGAGGCTAAACTTTGTGTCCAGTAGCTTAGTACCACACAGGCGGAGCGGCAGGGGGCCACTTCAAACAGCCAGCGTGATATCTGTGGGAGGAGGAGCCTGGACTCTCAAAGGCTGGGTTAAAGGAGCTATCTGTTGGGACAAGAGGGACTCCTTGGGAGTCAGCGGACACACACAGCTCTAATCCTCTGCAGCTGGCCTCAGAAACACTGACGACATGTAAGACAACTTTAACACCACTGCCTACTGCATTCACAAGAAGGGATGAGCACCGAGCCTATTCATGACAATGTCATTCTACAGCGGACACAATACGGTGGCCACCCTGGGGTGGAACAGAGGCACGCTCAATGGAAGAGTCTGTTAATTACAGAAAAACACAGTGAATAACAGTAACAAAAACTTCAGTCTCTGCAATAGAAATCATTTCTTCTCTCACTGCAAGCTTTAAAAGTGACTTTCTTGACAAGTACATGCGGTGTTTTCCTAAATAAGTGAAGTTTAAGTTGAGACCTGCAGCTGACTCACTTTACTCCATCTGTACTGTCAAAGGAATGGAGATCCAGAACTTCAGACAGATCCACCCTGTGGAAGAACATCATTATCAGAAACCTTTTCAAGTTCAACATCGCGATAAACGGCATCTATGAAAGCGTATTATTCGATCCGGATGCTTTTATACCCATTTGTACACGAGTGAGGTGACGTCCCGTCTTTTCTTAAAAATGTGGAAAACAGACCTCTTTTAAAATAAATCAATAAACTCTAACATCCAGATCTGGTCTCGGATGGAGCTGATCTTAGAAGAGGACTAAGTCATGGTGAGACGCTACTTTGCATAAAATATTACCATCAGAGTCACATCAGTGGCGACTGTATGAGGTAGTTGTGCAGGGTGTTCTACGTCAACAAAGGTATGTGAATGTTTTTCTGATTAACCCCTCGGTGCACTCTGTCTTTCATGTGCACACCCTGAAACCTGCGGGAGGGCTCAAAGCGGGGCAGAAACACACCCATCATACACACTGCATGTGTTAACCAATAACACGCTAACACAGAGCGCTCATACATACACACACAGCTCTGAGGGCTGAGGGTCAGAGAGCAAAGACTTGTGGGTAACTGGACACCACTGGACGATGTGTGTTTACTTTGGGTGCAGCAGTTTGTGTATGTGTGTGCAGGGGGTTTCTCCTCAGCGGTGTCACGCCTCATCTTTGACACAAAGATCTGAGGCGGAGCAGCACTTGGAATTCATCTGTTACTTAAAACACAGCAGAGAACTATAGTCGAGAAAATCAACATGATTGCATGAAAGTTTGTCTCTTTGGGAAGAAAAAAAAAAACCATTCACCTTGATTTCTGGGTTTCTATGATCTTGACCAGACCGTTTATTGACCTGAATTAACAGGAAGAGATGTTAATAGCTTAATAACAAATAAATTACACCACATTCCTGAGCTGCCGTTTTTGACATGATGGATGCCAAATGTTTCTAAGTTTACATAAATAGCTCCACAAAAACAGCATATAAATGTAGCAGCAGTAAATATGTAGAATAAGGCAGATATTAAGCTGTATAAAGTGCGTGACGGCGACCTGACAGCGTGTCTGATTTGAGCTCGTTCCTCCTCGTTCACGAGGTCCACCTTGTTGATAATGATCAAGTCAGCGAGTGCAATCTGCCTTCAAAAAAAAAAACAGCAAACGCAACAAAAAGTGTTATTCTGACACATTAATATCCTCTTCACAATTACGGCAAACATACTTGACAAAAAACACCTACACAAGCTTAAATTTAAAACTTGGGCTGCAAACAAAGATCACTGTCAATTCAGTTATTATTATTATTAGTCCAGTTTAAAAATTGGTGGACTATTAGCATAAATCTATTTAAAACCAGTTCAAAATAACTGCTCTCTGGTTTAAAAAACACTTTATAGTGTTTTAAAATTACTTCAAACTATTACATGCATGTACTAGTTTAAAATTAATTTAAAAAAATAAAGAAAAACAGAATCTAGAAAAAAAAATAAAAATCAAAATATGCCATTTCCCCCTTGATAAACAACTGAAAAGATTAACAGATGATCAAGATCGATTTTATTAACAGAGGGTTTTTTATACAATTAATGAATTAAAATAAAATGTTGGAACAAGTAAAAATGAATGCCGATCACTTTTTCTCAAATCTCAAGGATACACTTTCAAATTAGTTGTTGATTTTGATCAACACACTGAAGCTCCCAAAACTGCTCCGCCCACACATCGATCACACAAACGTGGGAAGCTGCGGAGTTTTGTTTGTTTTGTATTTAATGAGTCAAAAGGAGTTTATCCAATTAGCCAATTAAAATCCAGTTTAATCAGAGTAAACTTGGTTTAAAGCTCGTTAAACGTCAGTTCAAAACAAATGCTATCCAGTTTAAAATCACTTCAGTGTTTTGCTAAAGCATTTTAAAGTATAATATTTATCTGTATAACAGTTTAACCCTCGTTTATCTTAAGTATTGACTCGCATCACAAGTGGTACTGGCTACAGGTACAAGACACTTTGAGTGGTTACAACAGAACCCAGTCACGTCATGTGGTGACTTACTACCACTTTAAGAGAGGTAGGAAAAAAATCAAGAATGTAAAATTGCTGCTTCTTTTGTGATGCCATTTTAAATTTCGGAGGAAATCACGCGTGACGTGGAAATCCCACGAGATCTCGTGTCGTAGCGACAGAAAGCAAAAACCAAAGATAATAGTGCCACGTGGATACGAACATGAATAATCACCACATGCCGTTACTGGGTTAATAGTAGTAGTACTGCAATACATTGTTAATATTACTGGGTTGTGTCGTAGCTGCTCAGTGTCGGAGCGCCACGCACTCAGTACTAGCACTGGGCATGCACAGGAAAGTCTCGTACCTGTAGCCACATCCTTATCTTTAAAAGAAAAGAACCTGGAACGAGTCAGAATCTGCCATTTATCCCCCTTAATAAACAACTGGACAGAACTGAAATGATTAGTTGATTATCAAAACTGACAACTAACTGAATTACTGACTCAGCTCTACTTGAAACTAAAAATACTACAGATGTTCGTCCCCATGTGTTGAACTGTGGGACTATTTATTCAGCTGTTTGAACAACACCTTCATCTTATGGCTGTTTTTACGTGCAAGTCTTCATGGGTGGCCGGCAGTGCACAACACATCAATGAAACACTGTTTCCTTTAATGGTGAAAAACGTAACCAAAGGTAAAGAATGCAAAAGGGTTATGCAACTGGTTTTTAGCTAGCGGCATATTTGTTCAGCGAGCAGCTGCTGCAACAGACAAACACAAACACCCGTGAGGACAGACACACATGAGCTCGGGTCAAATGTACAATGATACGTACGCACAAAAACAGGCACACAACATTTATCTGTGTGCACCTCATCCATATTCAGCCCAGTTATGACGAAGTTAGGAGTTTATAAAATACTCTTCGAGCTCCAAAAAAAACAGCCGTGTGTAACAGTTTGACTACAGGCATCAGTGATCTATGCTCTGATACAGTGAAATTATTCTTATGTTCTTTAGATCTGAAATCATAAACACATTTTTCTATTCGAAGGGGTCATATGATAGACCTTCTCAGTAAGCTGATACAGGTCACCAGATGTCCTTAAAAGTAAAATAAATGGACTGCATTTCTATAGCGTTTCTCCATCTGAAGCAGACCCTCAAAACATTTTACAGTGATGCCTCACATTCACCCACTCACACGCGCGCGCGAGTGCACGCATGCACGCACGCACACACACACATCAATGTCAGCGTGCTGCTATGCAAGGCGCTCAACTGCACACCAGGAACAACTTGGGGATGAAGGACCTTGCCCAAGGGCCCTTAAGGGACTATCTCACCTGTGATTTTTTTGCCTTGCCGACAATTTGCGATGGTACTCGCAAATGTGCCCTTTTTACTTGCAAAAAAGCCTCGCGACAGTCGCGGGCGCGCAGAATGGCCTCAAGGTGGTGATAATTGTACCGACTGCCTTTGCGACTGCTCTGACGTGAAACAGTAACGAATCTGTATCAACTCTGTCTCTATTAGCACGCAAGAGCCGCGCGACGGTCTCAAAATGGCCGCAAAGGCCGCAAAATTGTTGCAAGTTCTTGTCACAAGTTCTGTGAATAGATCTGCATCCAGTCTGACAATGTTCTTGTTCTGAGATCCTCCTGTTCAAACAGCCTCATCAGCTTATGGTACCTTCCAAGTCTGCCTCTTGCAGCCAAACAGTTCTGTGTTGAGATGTGGGGACATCACCCGAACCCACTCCTAAAAATAAATCATCCACCTGCACCAAAGAGTTTCTCTGATGTAGATATCCACACCCGACTTCCACCCGATCATCATTACAATTGTTCTAATTCTCAATGGGTTATTGAAGCATGACACGCATTGCGAAATTCACGGTTCTGTATGTAGATAAAAAAATACAATCCACCCGTGGATCGGGACACGTCTATTTGTGCCTGTATGAGAGGTGTTCAGATCACCTGCCCTGCACAGGAGCGCGCATCACTGTGCACCTCTGCGCACCTCTGCAGAGCGCATATATCCAAAAAAAAAAATAAAAATGAATCAGTGCATAAGCCTGATCATTTTTTATTTTTTGACGAGTGAGGGCTCTGCCTCTGACCTGTTTATTGAGTAGCCACGCCCATCTCTTATTTATATCGAGGTTTGTTATCCCGTGCTGTTGGTCATAATAAATATTACATTACTTCACCTCCTTATATGAAACTAATCTCAGCAGCTCAGCTCAAACATGGAGTGCAGGTCAGCTGTCCTGTGGACAGTTCCAGAGCTCCCTCATTATGCACATACGCACCACGTTGGCCCACTGTGGCATGCTTCTTTAAACCCAGTTGGCAAATTTTAGAGTGGCAGGAGTCTCAGCTCCTATTTGGAACATGTCCAGAATATGCTGTGTGGCTGATTTTCACCCAACGCCACATCGCCAACACACGTTTTCAGTGACAGTGAAGCAGATGTGGCTGAAGTGGACCTGCAGCTGCGCAGCCGAATGAGTCTGCAAATTAGTGCAAGGGGAAAAATTAAGTTTTGCTCATTAATGATTCATTTCACCCACCCGCAATTAATCAGAATGTTATTTTTTTATTACTTGGTCCGCCTGACCCACAAATTATCTGCAGTTTCCATGGATCCGTGATCCGCACATCTCTACCGCATATATTCCTCACTACTGTTGCATGACAGCAGCACGGCAGCCGCAAGCTGCAAATGCAAAATAAGAATAAAAAGTCGAAATTCTACTTTAATAACCATACGTGAAAAGAAAGCATTTTGAGAACTTAACATATGTAACAAAATGTCAAATGATCAGTCACAAAAAGTTTAAAAGCGCTCTCCCACTAACTTGGTTTTACCCTCAAACCCCACTTGCTAACTAAAGATACAAACTGCTGCGTGAGCCACTGTGGGACTGTGAAGCGGTACAAACTCACTCTCACACATGCAGCTCTGATCTGCGCTGCCACAGCTAACCTACACCCTCAAAGTTTCTTCATTCATTTCATTTCATTCATTTTCTTTTCAATGTGTCACATTTCATCAGTTCTTGTTCTTTAAGGCACAGTCACACCTAGACGTTTGGGCCAACGTAGACGAACTTACTTGCAAATGTCTGTGTCCGGTAGCCTACACTAGCCGCCGCTGGGTCCGCTGACCTCTGCCGTTGAACGTCGGCTGCGCCCAAAAATTTCAACATGTTTAAAACTCCTCGCCGTTTGTTGATGTACCTTTGGCTACGTTGGAGACCATTAGAGAAAGTTAATCTCCGCTACGACCAATTAGCCTCCGTTAGCATCCGCTAGCCGCCGCTGGGTCCGCTGTCCTCTGCCGTTGAACGTCAGCCTTGTCCAAAAATATCAACATGTTTAAAATTCCTCGCCGTTTGCCGATGTACCTTTGGCTACGTTGGAGACCATTAGAGAAAATTAATCTCCGCTACGACCAATTAGCCTCCGTTAGCATCCGCTAGCCGAAGTTACTGGTGCGATCGTCTATGCTGCTTGCTGCTTCACCCTGCCTGCTCAGAATCACTGGACAGTGGTGTGTCGAACCCCTCTCCCGCACGTCGCCACGTTGGCAAAAGTCCTGCTTGTTTTAATGGAGCGCTGGCTAATGCCA
>OMMV01198880.1:0-15215 GCA_900302635.1 Chatrabus melanurus
TAGACCAGAACGTCTCCATGTTAGCTACATCAGCACCAGAACAGGGGGTCCTCAGCAGCTCCAGAAATAGCAATCAGCTACACTAGCAGCAACAATCTTTTGTTTTCAACACAAAGTAAAGAAATGTGCTATCACCTCTCTACAACTGTGATTTATTTAGTCTCATAGCAACAACTTTTCAGAAGCAGGAGTAAAGAGTAAATCCTTTCTGGGCCATGAGGCCCATAGGACTGGTGCTGAACTCTAGTTTCTGTGGCATGAAGCAGATGAGAACCTGTTGCTCCCCTTGAAAGGGACGCTAGATTATAGCAGGGTACTTCCCAGCCAAGACCAATACCCATTTAGAGCAGTGTGGACAGGGACAATGCTGATGATGTGTCTTGTCCAAGGGCACAAACAGGTAGCCTCAAGTGGACCCACCTGGAATCGAACACCGGTCTTTAAGTGGACAGCTCAATTCCTGTACCACAGAGCTGCCTGCTCTGCAGTAGAGCAGAAAACTGTTGTAGAATTTAAAGGTCAATGGAGAAAGCTGGGCTTCTCAGTAATTGGATGCAGGATGGTATCGACAACTAGGAGTCTGGGTGGATCCAGGGGTGTGTCCAGGTCCTCTCTCCAATTATTGAGAACAATGCAATATGATGCACATGTTGGTACCCTGGGATACCAAATAAAAATCCGCCATTTTGTTGAATTATTTAATTTTTTCCAGCCCTGTACCCTGGGCTTCCAAAAATGAGGTTTTATTATTTTTTTGGGTAGAACGGGATCTCAATTCTTATGAAAAATACATCAGAACAGAAGGAATATTGCCTGGTCTTTATTTGAAATTTTGTACCAGTTAAAAAACAAATAATAACAACAAAGAAAACAATAACAGCAGCTGCATTGCATCAGTTAAAAAGCGTGCACACGATAGCCTCACAGGAGCGCGTGTACTTTGTCATCTTAATTGAATAATGATGACTAAACAAGGTCAGAATGCAAGCTTGGGTCAAAGCCAAGGAGTCACACATCACACAGGAAGCGGGTGATGCAGGCAAGGGCCAGGCTGATCTCAGTGTCCAGATAAACAGTCACAATGTCAAGGGCAGGCTGCAGACAGAACCAAGATCAGAACTAGGCAGCATTCAGGACCAGGAAGACAATCAGAAAAGGTTACATGTTGGAACGCTTCGATGATGTGCCACTGGCTCTGTGTCAGAGAGCTGTCTTTATGCTGAATGAGCTGCAGCTGTGTGAATCAGCAGGAACCAGCAATCGGCCATCAGGGCAAAGGTTGCAGCAGAGGACCATGATGCATGACAGAAATCAGCAGGCAAATAGGGCAGACCTGGCTACCAGGGAACAGAGCATGACAGGTACCTATTTTTATCAGTAAAATGAGCACCTTTGAACCTGATCACTCATCTTTGATCCTGATCACTGAATTTATATCCTGAAATCAGGATCAGTTAGGATCCTGAAGATCAAAGTTAGGATCAGTATCAAAGGAATCAGGATCCATTCATAATGATCAGTGATCAAAGCTAGGGTCTCCTGCTTGATACATATTTGCACCAAAATTGAATCAACTCTTCCTTTGCCCAAGGCCTGCATTTCAAACAAATGTCATTGAAATTTGTCCTTCTTTTGAGAATCCAGTTGACAAACAAACAAACAGACTCACAGCAATGAAAAACATAACCTCCGTGACCTTACCTCCCTGGGTAATAAAGTAATCAGTTTGAAGAGGATCATTTTATTAATTGCATTGTTTTGCTGTGTGTTGTATTGCTAAACAGGAACTGACCAAACGTGACGTGGAGTACGTGGCGCCGTGCAGACACACCACAGAGACTGACCTGAAACAGAGGAGGGAGATCCGCTCAGGACCAGCCTTTTACTTAGACCAGGTAAATCCAGTCAGTAAGACTGACGATGATAAATCCTTCAGCACTGGCTGCACTTCTTTTGATGCATCGGGTCCGTAAAACCAAAGTATTGAAGCGCTTTGATAAGTGACCGGAACAAGACGTGAAAACATTCAAAATGACTCATTTCGGGCTCGTGCACGTACAGACCCTCCACTGACTGTACCCTTTCATCCACTTGTTTCAACACGAGAGGAGACAAATTAAGTGGAACAATTTGAAACATTTGATGTAACGAGGCCCTTTGATCACAACATGATGGCTTCCTTTTGATACAGACTCCAGAACAATGTTCAAAACGGGTTTTGTCAAGGTTTTAAAATATTTCAGAATAGTGTTTTGAGTTTGCCATCACTTATTTGCAGCACTGGTGAAAAGTTTTGATGTCATCCCCAGCCACATGTTCTATCCATTCTTTAATTCCAGTTTTACTTTCCTGTTCTGTTGAGTATTTTGTCCTGTATTTGTTCATGTAGTCAGCATCATGTTTCGCACTGTGATTGCTAACTTGAGCTGATGCTGGCGTGAAGGCGGACACTGGTGGGCAGAGCACACCAACAACTATGTGACATGACCAGTGTTCAGCAGAACGCAAACTACATGCAAGTTGTCTGTGGAGATTCTCAGGCATCATGATGTCCAAGTAGGTTGAGTCAGGTCAACTGGACTTCTTTAGTTACTTGAAGACGTTTCACTCTTTTTCCAGAACTTTAATCAGATCTTGACCTGACTCAACCTATTTGGATAAATGTAAGTTTCATCACAGCTGTTCATAATTTTCCATAATCCATCCAGCATCCTCTACCGTCCACCAGGTGGCAGACATGTCTATGGCATATTACATATACAAAACAAAGTTGGTGTTTCAATCGAGCTGGTGCAGCAAAGTTTAAAAACGTGTACTTACTTCATCCTCCTTATCTGCTTTTTTAAATTTGGTGAGTTACAACATGACACACGCTGTGAACTCACTCACTCACTCACTCACTCACTCCCCTCATCCACAGTTTTGCTGTGGAAACCCAGTTCTGCTCTCCACATATGCACACGTTGCTGTGATGACAGGGAAAGGTTCAGTCTGAGTTGAATACAACAGCAGTCAAATCCCAGGTCACTCATCCATCCTTTTGACCGGACGGTGGTGTTGCTGGGCCCTGAGTTCTGAAGGAACCGCCCCTCCAGCTGTCACAGAGGATCATTATATCCTCGCTGATCTCCGCACAGCCCTCCTGTAGGTCTGGCTCTGGAAAAACATGTGTCCCACACATACTTCAAAGGGATTAGTGCACATCATGTGTTCCTCTTGCAGACTTTCAGACCCCTGGCTGCTGATCAGTGTTTGAGAGCAACAGCTCAGCTCACAGGTGTCCTCTTTGAACATATTACCCACTGATCCACACTGTACTGGAACAATACACAAGCTGAATACACAGATTAAACACTGTTCTGTATGACACACACACACACACATACACACACAGACACAGAGACCACTCTGTGTGACACACACAGACACAGATATACACACAGATACACACACAGACACAGATATACACACACACACACACACACACACACACACACACATGAACACATACCCAGAGAACAGTAGATGGCAATGGATCGGTGCCAACATCATGCTGAACTCGCCTGCCACCCAATGAACGGTATGATGACAATCCTGAGACCTGTTGCTCATTCTTGACCCGTTGCCAAATGACTTACAGCCTCCAGCCCTTTATTATAACACACCTGATGGCCTGAGCCAGGGAGTGGGCAGTGGTGCAGTGAGACCGATGGTCAGCCATCTGCCACTCTGCACATGCCTTCTCACAGGCGATGAGGAAGGTTTTTGAGAATGGAGCACCTGACCGAGAGGTGGTAAGTGGCCTGCTGTTGCTGCGTCAGGAATCCACACGAGTGCTCGATTATGCCATAAAGTTCCGGACCTTGGCCGCGGACAGCGGGTGGAACTCCTCCACCCTCAAGCGATGCCTTCGTGGAGCATCCCTCAGACCAGATAAAAGATCACCTTATACCGCTGGACCTGCCTTCCAATCTCGACAACCTGGTGGCCCTAGCCACAAAAATAGACCAATGACTACATGACCGCAAACTAGAGCACCTACGCCCCACCCATGTGCACTGGTGATGCTTACCTGTACCAGGACCATCTCCTGCTCCACCCTCCACCCCAGTGAGACCTCCTTTGTCAGCTCCAGTTCCCCCCGAGGAGCCGATGCAGATCAGTCTATCTCGTCTCTCAAGCGAGGACCGCCAACAACGTGTCAAGATAGGCCTATGTATCTATCGTGGGTCCTCCGGCCTCTTCATAGTGGGATGTCCGTGAAAAGGCCAACCTCATCACTGCCCGGAGTCCTCCACTGTTCAACCCATCATTCCTGCTACTCTCCACATGCCCTTGGGACCCCTGAATCTCAGCGTATTCATTAACTCTGGCACCAATGAAAATTTCATTGATAAAGAACTTGCTACTCAACTTCAAGTGCCCCTCGAGCCCCTGGGAGAGCCCATCTGGGTGAACGCTCTGGACGGCTCGTCACTCACCGGACTGCTCTTCTGTAATTGGTCATGTCAGGTAACCATTCTGAGTTCATTCAGTTTCATCTGATTTGTACTCCAATTAATCCATTAGTTCTTGCTTATCCATGGTTGTAGGTCCATGACCCACTTAGAATGGTTGACCATAGAATTGCAGAGCGGGACTATTTTCAATTGGTTGAGATGTAGATCCATTTGTGTTAGTGTTGATTCACAGAGTGAGCTGCAGCAGTTGGCAGTCACACCTCCTGATGTCACCGGTGTTCCGAAGAAGTACATGGATCTACAGGAGGTTTTCAGTAAGTGCGGAGCTATGTTCTTACCTCCACATTGGCCGTATGACTGCACATTGACCTCCTCCCAGGGGCATCACCTCCCAAGGGCCGAATCTATGTGCTGTTAGGACCCGAGCTCCAGGCATTGAACAAATACATCCAGGAGTGGCTATAGCCTGGAGTCATCTGCCCCTCCTCTTCATCAGCTGGAGCTGGGTTCTTCTTCGTAAAGGAAGGACAAGACTCTCCACCGTTGCATCGACTACAGAGGCTGGAATGACATTCTGGTTAAGAACAGTCAAGGCAGTATCTTCTGCCTTTGAATTACTGGTGAAAGCCAAGATTTTTACCAAGCTAGATTAGAGGATTGCGTACCATTTAGTGTGCATCAGGGAAGAAGGCAAGTGGAAGACAGCCTTTAATACACCTGGTGGACATTATGAGTACCGAGTTATGCCCTTTATCCTCTCGCCCCGGTGGTCTTCCAGAACCTTGTATGTACCGCTGTATTCTGTGAAATGTTGAATGTCTTTGTGTTACTGGTTAAACCTGCTTTCGAGGAATGGAGACATTGGATAGAGGGGGCCAGCCAACAGTTTCTGGCTAGGACTGACCATAAAAAATCTGCAATATCTCAAGTCAACCAGAAGGCTCAATTCCCGACAGGCAAGGTGTGCTCTATTCTTCACACAGTTTAACTTCTCTCTCTCCTATCGTCCAGGTACCCACAACAATAAGGCCAATGCACTCTCTCCACAATTCTCCTCTGAAAACTTCCACAGATGACTATCTTGACTATTTGAGTATCTTTCCGCCCACTTGTGTCCTGGGAGTGGTGGCGTGGGAGGTCAAGCATCTGGTGAGGAGACCTCTTGAGAATATCCATGTGTCAGCAGAGTGTCCACCTCACCAGCTGTTTGTACCTGAGGACCTATGCTCACAGGTCCTGCAGTGGGAGCATTCTTCCAAATTAACGTGTCACCCAGGAGGGTCCAGAACTGAAACCTTTATTCGTCAGAGATTCTGATGGCCCGCCTTGTCCCAGGATGTACATGAGTATGTTTAAAGCCTATTCTATTTGTGCTCAAAGCAAATGCTCCAAACGTCCCACTGCTGGTCTCCTCCAACCTTTCCCAATTCCCCATCGCCCTGGTCCAGCCTCTCGGTAGACTTTGTTGTTGGGTTGCCTTCCTCTAAGGGAAATGCTGTAATTCTCTCAGTTATTGATTGTTTTTCGACAATAGCTCACTTTGTTCCACTACCCTAATTAACCTTTGGTAAAGAAACTGCTGACATTATAGTGCAAAATGTCTTTCCTCTACACGGTTTACCTTTAGATATTGTCTCTGACCATGAGCCCCAGTTTGCTTTGGGATTTTGGCAGGAATTTTGTAGGCACATAGTTTGATCTGTTAGCTTGTTTTCAGGGTATCACCCGCAATGTAATTGTCAGACAGAGCAATATAACAAGGAGTTAGAGACTGTCTTGTGTTGTCCATTTTCCCAACAGCCCTCATCATGGACCGACAATTTGGTCTGGGTTGAGTACGCTCGCAATTCTTTACCTGTTTTGTCTACTGGTTTGTCCTCTTTCTGTTGTGTGTTTGGGTATCAATCTCCTCTTTTCCTTGCGTAGGAAAGAGGGGTAGTAGTGCCTTCTGCGCTGGTGTATGCCTGAAGTTGCCACCTCATCTGGTGGAGGGCCCGGGCGGCCTTGCTTGTCCCTGGTCTATCAGCGGGTGGCCAACAAGCTTTGGCTGGCAGCTCCCTGCTATCAGGTGGATCAACGAGTGTAGCTTTCGATGTGGGACCTGCCACCGCAGGCCCTGTGTCGGAAGTTGGCGTCAAGTTTTGTTGGTCCATTTACAGTTTCTAAGGTAGTTAGTCCCACTGTTGTCCGTCTATCCTTGCCTCGTTCTCTCCGGGTGCACCCTATCTTGCACGTCTCATAGGTGAAACCAGTTAGCTCTAGTCCTTTGTGTCCTTCTGTTTTGCCCCCCTCCCCTCCCCCAATCGCCCAGATGGTGAACAGCGCCCAGGTTGTGGCGGTGTGAAGCGGCTCCTGGTTGTGCACCGTCGGGGTCATGGGCATCAATTCCTGGTTGACTGAGAGGGTTATGATCCTGATGATAGGAGTGAGACAGAGTAAGAGATGCTCAAGCAGATGCTCAATACAATTGGTCACATTATTATTTGAAAGTATTGCGGGCCCTCCTTCAGTCCCAGGACTCAATGCAACCGTTGCATTTCCTGCTTACCGCTAGTTTTGCTACAGATGCAATCTATACTGGACGTTTTGAATGCATGGAACTTGCTTTGCTGGATGGCGAGGCTTCTTATGGAGAGGTCAGTGGTCCATCTGTTGTGGGGTGAACTTTGAGAAATCTAATACCTCAATGACTGATTTGGCATCAATAAAAACACTAACTTATGAACACAGTCTCTCTCTGTGGGTCTCTGATCTGCAACTGTTTGTTGTCTATTCAATTGTCCCACCATTGCAAACAGTTGATTTATATATGGTGGTTTGTGTCAATCTTTTGATGTGCCTTTTTATTTTGTCTTGTTGAAATGGCCAAAGCAGATGGTCACCCCACTGAGTCTGGTCTGCTTGTGGTTTCTCCCTACAGTCAAAAAACATTGAGGAGATTTTCCTTACCACTGTCACCAATGTGCTTGCTCACGTGTTGGTCCAGAAGTAAGGTCCAGACCTTATTTGTGTATAGCCCCTTGACATGATTATGTTAATATTTTAATAAACTGAATGTGAGAGGTTGGGCTCAATACGATTCACCTAAAATCAACAAAATCCTCGGTGATGTCTTCCCTGGACTGCTCCTCTGGGCTAACAATATAATCACTGACAAAAATGCATAGTCAATGGCAATAACTTCTGAAAAGTAGTGTTTTATTATAATATTAGTTATTATTTATTATTATGAGTTATTATTTATTATAAGAGTTATTGTCTTTAAATCATGGGTTTTCTGTCATTGCTCTCGCTGAAACGTGGTTTAGTGAATAATCTAAAGAACTAGGCCTTTATGAACTAATGAAGGATGAGATTCAGTCTTTGAACATCAAAATTGTGACTTTGTTAATCAGCATGAACGTATTATAAATTCTAATGAAGTGGAGGTTGAATTGTTTTTCATTGAAATTTTGTGTCAGTACAAAATTGTGATTGTGGGTCATATTTAGTTGTTTTAATAATCATCACACGAACATTCTGGAGCTTATAAATAAAGAAAACAAAACATACCATCTTCTTGGGGACTTAAACATTAACTTTAATGTTCTCTCACTTCTGCTAGTGCTTTTATTTCAGTGTTCATGGTTTGTTGTTATTTTCCATGGCTTTCTTCTGGTTCATGTGAAGTCCTATTTCCTTTTCACATGTATGCCAGTTGTTTCGCTGACTATGCTTCACATTATTTAACCTGCAGTCACTCCAGTGCCAGAACGTCTTTGCTCCCTGCAAGTCTTCTAGCGTTGTTTTTCCTTGTGAGTGTTTCCTGTTGCTGACCGTTGCTGTTTCCTCATGTTTCCTGAGCTTACCTGCCATTTTTGGACTCTCCACTTGGTATGTCAATCATCTGTGTTTTGAAACTCTGCCTGTCCCTGTGGACTGTCTTCCTGCTTTGCCCCTCACAGATACTGTCACCTTGTGGACTGCCTTCTCTGTGTTTATCAACCTCTGCTTGTCCATTGACCATGAACAAAGACTGTTTTCCATATCCACCTGTGTCATTCTCTGCTCTGGGGTCCTCAGTCATGCTTAAACCATTATAGTATCTTCTGGCCATGTCAGACCCCACAGGTAACAATCAGTTGTGGATTTTTTTTGCTCTGCAAAACCAGTCTTGCCGACTGCTTGATCAAGATCTCCAGATCAACGGTATGTTCCAGGTACTCCAGGAGCTCCGGGCCCAGCAGGGAGTGTTCTTTGAGACTACCCATCAGATTAATCAGCAGGCAGCCCCGGAGTGTCCTGCGACTACAGTCCTAAATGGCATCATCAGCAGATATTTTCACTGCCGCCACTTCCGGAAGTGCTCGGCCAGAGCCTTACTTTGAGCCATGGCTTCCACCCATCGAGCTTTACAGCAGAGATCCAGCAACCCAGAAGTCCTTCCTCTCCCTGTGTGCAATGACTTTTATTCATCAGCCAAAGTCATATCCCTCGGATGCCTCTTAAGTTGCTTTTATCATCACACATCTCACAGAAAAAAAGCACAAGAAACTGCTGTGGCAGAGTGGGACTACCAGTCCCTGATCTGCCCCTGATCAGCTGAGACATTTTTGACCATGATGAGGAAAGTTTGTGAGTGTGGTTCCACCAGTTGCAAGGCAGTGAGAGGACTATCTTTGAAGCAAAGGGAAGCCCAGGGTCTGGAACATGGCAGTGCTGAGAGACACCTTCCTGGACGACCTCTCGGAGTCCGTCAAAGACCACCTTCCCACTATCGACATTCCTGATGACTTTGACGGGGTGGAAGCCCAAGCCACGAAGGTGGATTAGCATCTTCAGGAGCAGTGAGCTGAATGCACTTGATCATCATCCGTCCATTGCAGACAGACGTCACTACGGGGGAAGGACCAGTCCAGCCAGTGTCATCTAACGCTTCTGTTCCACTGCCACCCTTCTGTGAAGTCTTCTTCTTTCGTATCCATCATCCGTAATACTTGATACGTCTGGTCAGGTCTGGGTACATCTCAAGGCCTTCTCAATTGCTTGCATGAGGTCTTCCATGCAAGGCTGCTCTTCAAGGTTAGGGCAGCGAGGGAGGTGCTCCACAGTTCGAGGTGATGTGCCATAGATGCAGGTTGTGTCAGTGTCATCAGTGTAACCCCACTTCCTCATGTTTGTCTTGTACCTTCCCATTCCCATGCACAGCCTGTTGAGGGATTCCCATGTCCTCCAGCCATGATTGTGTCCTGGGGTTAATTGTTCTTTTGTTGGCATGGGAAGCTTGTCATGGTGGTGAATATCACGATGCATCTTTTCCCATAAAGCAAGACTGGCAGCTTCAGGTGATCCTGTCAGTGGTTCCACTGAATAAAGAATACTCAGCTTAGACTTCAGATGTTGGGGGGCTGGCAAAAAGGCATGGCATGGGTGTTCTATGTCTTTAGTTTGTCGGAGACACTCAACTCTGCTGGCCTCAGATCTATGCACTTCTGGTGGGGCAATTCCAGCCAGGATATATAAGCTGTCGACGTCAGTCGGCTTCAAGCAATCAGTGATGCATCTGCAGCTGTCATTGAGGGCTGGGCCAATTTTCTTTGCATGCGAAGATCTTTCTCAGACAGGGCACGTATGCTCTGCTGCAGAATAACAGAGGGCAAGAACTGTAGACTGCAGTGTCGACACATCAGCACCCCAAGAGGAGTTTGCCAGTTTGCGTAGGAGGTTATTTCTCATCCTGACTTTTCCATTCACCTTCTAAAAGTGTTGCTTGAATGACAGGGTCCGGTCAAGAGTGACCCCAAGGTAGACAGGTTAGTCACCGTGCTCTAGGAGGGTACCATTCCATTTCACTGAGAACTTCCTCCTGGCTTCCCGGCTCCTGAGGTGGACTAGGCTAACCTGAGTCTTGGTAGGGTTTGCCTTCAACTCGTTATCGTCATAGTATGTGGTTAGGTTTTCAAGGGCTGATGGGTGGCCTAGATGTCATGTATGTCATGGGACTGTGCAGCAATTCCAAGATCATCAGCATAGATAAAACTCCTTGTCCCTTGGAACACTGGTTGGTCATTGGTGTAGATATTGAAAAGGGTTGGAGCAAGAACACTGCCTTGAGGTAGGCCATTCCTTTGTTTCCTCTATCTGCTGCGCTTTCCATTTAGCTTGACGTAGAAGCACCTGTTTTCCAGTAGCAGTTGGATAAGTCTTGTCAGGTGGTAGGCTTTTGTCATCATATAGAGCTTGTCAAGGAGCAGCTTGTGGTTCATGGTACCATAGGCAGCAGTCAAGTCAACAAAGAACCGAGTCAAGTTGATTACTTGGCTGGTGCACGATCTCCCAGGTTGGAAGCCAGCTTGCTATGGTATAAGGTGTTCTTTAGTCTTCGGACAAAGCCTGTTAAGGATGAGGTGCTCCAAGAGGTGGCACAGAAGGGAGATTGGTCTGTAGCTTTTGGCTTCTTTAGGATCCTTCCCTGGCTTGAGAATGGCGATTACTTGGGCCTTTCTCCAGAAGCCATTAACATGCTCCCCGTCCAAAATGCTTAATTTGTTCTGTCCTGATGTCATCAAGTCCAGTGGCCTTGCTATTCTTCAGCTGGTCATGGCAGCTTGCAGTTCTTCAAAGATGAAGGTCCAAGTTGACCCTTCATCATCCATGGGTGATGCCTGGGATTGTTTTTGTGATATTTCTTGTATTGTGTTTTACTGTTCAGCAGGAGCTGGTGGGCAACCTGGTTGGCTGTGACATTAGAGTGTGTTGTTGCTTTCTGGGGGTCATTGTTGATTTTTCTGATAGTTGACCATGATTTCTTGCTATTGTGTGGCATGTCTACATTCTCAATGAGGTTCTGCCAAGATCTCCTCCTTTCTTCAGAGATGGCTACCATGAGCAGCTCCCCTGTGTTGAAGGTTTCATCAGAGAAGGGATCCTTTCCATACAGCTTCTCATACTGCTCATACAGAGATGCAGTCTTAGCTGAGATACCAGGTATGTAGTATTGCCTGCATCCATGTGGAATGTGCTTCTTTGAGATTTCCTGGACTGTTTTGATGAATTGATCATAGTTTGGTGGAATAGGGTCAAGGTCAGCTAAAGCATCATCCAGATCACTGGCAAACTGTTCCCATCTAGCTTTACGGAAGTTGAAGTGCCGTCTGAGAGGAACTCTCTGTGGCACAATAGCAGAATTAATGCCTATCATGATAGGTCTGTGTTGCAAGTGAGGTATTGGTTGCAAGTATTCTTTCTTGCTTAGGTTTGTTATCTGGTTGCTTATGAAGACTAAGTCAGGGTTGTATCGTCCTTCTCCTTCGTCTGTGAAGTGGAACCTGTGCAGGTTGGACGGTCCTGCTTTGTGGGAGATCCAGACATTTCATCACTTCATGTCCACTAAAAAATAAGGCTCAACCAGTAAAAGGAGGACACCTGGTGAATCTGCCTTGTCCTCACCTGTTCGACTACTTGTTCCTGCCAATTTACTAGCCTCTTCTGGTCCCACTGAAGTGGTGGTCCTTGTTAATTCCGGGGCAGATGAAAGCTTCATTGTCCAAGCTTTGGCCCAGCAACGGGCCATTCCTCTTCAGACCAATTCACACCATTTTTGGCTTTTGTTCCTGCGTATACTTTTAGTATGAATCCTATGCAATGTTTCATAATTAAGGCCCCTGTTCCCTTAAATTTAGCTGTTTATAAATCTATTTAACTATTTATAAAACAAATCCATTCATCTCATCTCATTAAAACAGCCAAGAAAAGGTTCTTCAGTGAACAGTTTACAAAATCTGAAAGCAACATCAAAGATAGATGGAAAATTATTAATCAGCTACTTCATAGAAAAAAAGGGTTCCTCACAATTTTCTTCAAACTTCACTGATGGAAATTTTAGTTTTCCCTGAGCCTTTTTATGTACAGCATGTAGATTTAGTGATTTTTTTCCAAGTGTTGGTGCATCTCTTGCCAAAAAAACTAATGCATTAGATTATATCAAGACTACTTTTCCATCTTTTAGTAAATTTGATCTGCCTGCCTTTAAGGAGGTGAATGATATTATATTGGAACTAATAAAAAAAAATCACCTCCTTGTTATGATGGAATTTGTTGCTCCCTAATCAAAGAAGTCATATCTCTTATACCCTCTGACACCGTGAAGATACAACCCTTCAGCTTTGGTGTACAAAACATCCCGTGCTCAGCTTTCAAATACTATTAGTTATTTTGTGGAATGAAAATGATCTTCTGTCAAAAACATTTGATTTGTAAGACATGTTCACTCTTAGAAACTGTTGCTTATACTGTAAACAACTACTCTGATGTCTTTTAACTATGTGGATTGTATTTTTTTAATCAAAATTTTGATGTGTTTTGGGTGTGGTTTTTATGTAAACTCTTACAGGTTTCTACCACGGCTTTACACATATTTTTACACTTCATTTATTTATTTATTGCATTTATGTGTGTGTAAAAAAAAATCAATGGGGAGAAGATATAAACTCCACACAGGAAGTAACTGGGCATTGGAAGACTTGAACCCACAGTGTTCTTGCTGGCAGGAGTGCTAACCACTGCAGCCTAACCATGTTAGTGACACGGTAAAAAAAAAAAAAAAGAGCGGCTGGCTTGTAGCAGTTCCACATGCTGTCGTACACTGTCACGGCCGTTTTGGTTAAATGAAACTGCGTCTGGGTGTTGGCTGTGGTTGTCAGACCGAGTCTGTGTAATCAGCAGTGTTCCTGTAGAATCTTTCTGTGAACGTGCTAATAGGATTTGTTGGAGGACAATAGGTCCACGTACTCTGAGTTTGTGAAGCTTATTCTTCAGTGTAGCTTTTTGAAATCATCCATCTATCTAAACACACTATTTGTTTTACTGCATTTTAGAAGAAAATTTATTTAATTTGGTTTTTGCAATAATATTATTACTGCATTTTTATATCCCCTGTTAAGCCAAATAGTTAAAGAACGCCTGCTTAGTGTCATTGATTTGGTATCTGCTGATGCCAGATACCCCAATAGTTGTTCGAGGAAATTTTTCAAATTTCCATCCAGTAATAAACAGGGTCACCCGGAAGATGAGCAACTGTTATCTGCATTTGGTAGACTTGAACCCATAGTGTTCTTGCTGCGATGCGTTACTGGACACGTCTGCTAATATTTGTCTGTTTGTAATACTTAGGGTTTTATATGGAATACACGAGCACATTTTTTAAACACATAACTTTAACATGCACTTTAATAACGGCACTTGCACTTTGAATCGGCTTCACTTGCACTTTATTTAAGGTTTGCACATTACATAATTTTGCACATTACTTTTGTATATTTTTAATGTCTATTTATTACAGCTATTTTTACCATTATTTATTGTCATTGTTGTTGTGGATCCAGACCGTTGATGGTGGTTGGTTGTCATCAGCTGCTGGGGTGGGACATCAGCTCCGCCTGTAAGAGAGGGGCATTCGTAGGTCCGACCTTACAGTTTAAAATAAGTGAACAATAGCGATAGCGGGAATGAGAGTATGTGCAGAGTTGTGTGTGTGTGTGTGTGTGTGTGCGTGTGGTGATTTAAAACTGTTTTTCTTTTCTAAGTGTTGTATTAGGTGTGAAAGTTATTTGTTTACTCACCTTCTTTTTCTTGTGTCCTCTCCGGGGTGTTCGGCCAAAATAGTCCCCCAGGGGCACGAATGCCTCATAAACGTTCCGGAGGGGACCAAGTTAGAAATTAGTGTGGGGGTGAGATATGTGTGGCTGGGTAATTGTAAATGTTTTTGTAAATATTTTTGAGTGTTATTTTTGGGTTTTGATAAGGGAAATTGTCGGGGTAGAAAATATAAAAAAAACTTTGAATTTAATATTTATAAAGAGAATTTTGATTTGTTCATTTTATGATGATGTACCTGTTAAATGGCACAGTCGAGTGACGTAGGCAACCCACACAGTATATAAGGCGCCACTTAACATCTGTTCTGTGGTTGTGTTGCTGTGGTTGCTGCTGACAGCATGTGCATTGCTGCTAAATAAAATAATTTTTTTGCCTGCAATTTGCCCCTGGTGGTTTCTCCATCACTGCATCAACCTGCCGCTCAAGGGCCATTTTAACAATGCTGAATGCCAATTTCTGTTGAGGAACTCCTCCAGAAGCTCGAAGAGTACCTTCCTGCTTGTACTAATCATCCATCCAACCCCCTTGTTACACTCATTGTGTCTCCTTGTGAGAGGTCTTTCTTACACAAAATACAGCTGTTCTGCTCGTCCATAATGCTCTGTCACAGGCGGAACCTCTCGATTAACTGAAACACATGGAAAGCAAATTTTTGTGAGAAAACATATTGGATTTTTTTGGAACAAAAGTGTCATTTTTTTTGGTGAGTGTGTAATGAATTCCTTGACCCCTGAAATGTGTACACAAGCAAAATTGTCTTGTATTTTGTAGTAATAGTGCCTATCTTGGATTTGGCCCTGTAGTGGCAAATGTGGCAGTGGTACTCATGGGGACTTTAAATATGATGATCACGTAGTATTCAGAAATGCACCCTCCAAATTTAATTTTTCCCTATTTTTTTCCCGACCAACTGTCCTAATTTGACTAAACTAAACTGGGAATAGTGCAACATTTGCCTGTTTCCTCCCCATTCACAGCTTCATGTTGGGGTGGAGTAGAGAAGGATTGAAGAGCTCTTTTCCAAAACGCTATAAATCCATTTGAACTGTTTTGAGAAAAATGACATTTTCTATCCAGACCCACTGATCATACCAACATTCATTTTATCCTGTGAAACCT
>OMMV01198905.1:0-15540 GCA_900302635.1 Chatrabus melanurus
ATTTGGAAACTTTTTCACATCATTACCTCATAATCAGGTCCAGCAGTGGAACCATTTCACACAAGAATCAACACCAAAAATACATACGAAGAGGGAAGGAAAACTTTGTTCAGTTCAGTGAAGCATTGTGACCCTCAGTGACCAGGTTGCCAGTAAAGCATACAGGGGAGACTGAGCATTCACAGGAAGGCTGAGAATCAAATCCCCCCAGCTGGTTCCCCAGAGACTTCTGCTGGTCTTTTTCTGTCTGACACTCTCATAGTCCACCAACTTTTTCATTAACCCCTTATCAAAATGTTTTTTTCTCTCCCACACTCCAATGACAACCCCCTTTTCACCGCAGCATGCTGGTTGAGCAGTACCACCTTGTGGTCAGATGGAATACAAATGGGTTCTTCCACCAACCCACACAGTAATTCTATCATCTGTTTTATTAGCTCACCGTGTAGCTTAATGTATAACCTTGTATCTTCTTAGAACACACAAACGTGTCATTTGTTTTCAACCCCTTGCACACTCATGCCTCAGTAAATATAAAATATGAATGTGAAACAGAGAATATATTTTATTTGGTGCTGAAAACTTCAAATCGGCCACTCACTTATTTTAATTACTCCTAACTTGTAGAGCAGCCAAAGTTATTGTTTTTCTTGGCCCGTATTCAGTGTTATATGGTCCTCATCGGTTCTTCTGCGACTGTGAGGCCATTTTTTTAATGCTCTGCTGTAAGTTTAACCTCAGTGCTAATGATCCCGCTTAATAGAGAAGGGTGCACGACATAAGTACATGAAGGAATGTTTATCTTCACCAAGGAGGTTATGTGATCACCGGGTGTGTTTGTTTGCTTTTCAGCAAGCTCTCTCAAAAAGTGATGAATGGATGTCAATAAAATATTGCAGAGAGGTGGGACTTGGGTTCTCAAAGACGTCATTCGATTTTGAGGTGGCTCCTGATCCAGAGTTTTTGCTGTGTTTACACCAGATTTAACTGAAATTTAACCCTTTCCCAGAAATCAAAGTGCGCACCACAATCTTATAAAAAATTAAAAATAAAGGACAAACTCAGTTACACACCCTGAGTGATTATACAGAGCAGAAAAAAGGTGAATCCCTCAAACAATGCAAAGTTCCTGTCTGCTTTTAGTCTGCTGTTATAATCCCTGTGCCTAAAAAAAAAAACAGCCTTAGCTGTCTTAATGACTGCACACCTGACCCATTAACACAGGTGTTATGAAGATCTTTGAGTGACTTGTCTGTAAAGAACTATTTAATGTGATCAGCTTATACTCCTATCAGTTTGCAGGGCAAACCAGTCTGTTGTGTCCCTCTGTCTCTATTCCATCTTGCAGCACTGAGAAGCTCCCTCTACTTGTGCACATGGTTCTCTTTGTGAATTACAGGAAAAGATGTAAGTCCTATATAGGCCCTGGCCCAATGTTGACTGGCATCCCGTCCGATGCAGGTTGCTTCCCCAACAAAGGCCAGTACCCCTTTACGGTTGGGTGGACTGAGACAATGCAGGTGAAGTGTCTTGTCCAAGGACACAGGTAGAGTGACAGGGAACTCAGGTGCACATATTGGCAGCCCAACTCCATATACCATTAAGCTACCTGCTGTGGGCTCCAGCTCAGCTTTTAATACAAATTTTACCCACAATACTTTATGATAAGTTACAGCAACTAGGAGTTAACCAGTTAACCACTCCTTAGGCCATTGGATTTTACAATTTTTACAGCAGAGAACACAGTAAAATCAGCAATAGAATTTCTAATATTATGTACATAAACACTAGTGCCTATCAGGGATGCACAGTAAAAAAAAAAGAAGAAAAAGGTCAAATGACGGGGAGCAATGGCTGCCAGACCAAAAAAAAAAAATCCTAATTCAAATTAAGTGAAAAATAATTTTTCATTAAAGGCTTTTTTTTCCTTAAATTGTTCCAAACACCTTCAATAAAGTTATGGCACTAAATGCTCAGCAACCTTAAAATTACAATGAAAAACATTAAATTATTAATATAGACATAAACCTTGATATAATGAGATACATATTTAATGATAGATAATCACTGTCATTTACCTAAATTTGCATGTGTTTTAAGAAAGCAGAAAAAGTGTATAAATTTATGTAAAAATAATTAGAAAAATGGAACTTGTCTTTAGGCATAACACCTAAAATAACAGTTGGTTTATCAATTTACAGATAATGACTGTATTTTCAGAGTTTTGTATGCAATTAAAATAAACAGAAAACTACTATAAAAAAAAGTTGAGATATTTTCAGTTTCAGTTAAATTACGATTTTTTTTTAACAGTGTGTGTACTTTCACCTTTCTCATACAACTCTAGCTGGATTGATTACAGGTGACAATGAATCAGCCTACATCTCTCTGACTGGCTGGTGTTCTTTCCATAACCTAGATCTGATTGTTTCCAAAGCTGGGGGTCAACTTTAGGAAACATGGGAAGGCTCTCCATCCCCTGACCATCAATGGTGTGGAGGCGGAAATAGTGAGTTGTTTTACATTTCATGGTAATACAATCTCCTCCTCTTTGAAATGTGATGACAAAGCAATCTCTATCAACTCACAGACTCTTTTTCCTGTGTCAGCTCAGAATGCTTGGGGTGTTCTGTGAGGAGAAGCTGCAGTTTTATACAGCTACGATACAAGGTTTTCCATAACAGTGTGGCATGGCAACATCATAGCGCAGCAGAGAAATCAGCTGGACAGCATCAAAAATGACTGGCTGCAAATTCTGCACCATTGCTTACATTCAATTTTTAATGTTTAAATATTTAATTTAATGTTGTTACTCTGTTTTTTGGAGGTAATAATGTTGTACAATTTTTTATACAGTTTGTGAGTCCTGTGAAAATATGGGCTTGTCTGTTCTCATGCTGAAGTACTGAATGAGGTTTTTATGTCTTTGCAGGTACAATGGCCAAAAGATAGTGTTGGGTCTCGCCTCCCACAAAGACTTTAAGAAGCTCTGGATGAAGTTCATCCCAGAAAATGAAAGACGTCAGCATGGACAAAATCATCCTGAAGATGTAAAGTCATGGCAGTGCAGTGGTCAGCCCAGGTCACATGACCTGTGTTAATGACTCTACTGTTGACCTGTGTCAGATCTGGGTCAACCTGTGATAAATTTTACTGGAATGGGTTAAGTGACCCTGTTCTTTACAACAAGACCTGATTGGCTCATAGCGCCTGCTGCACTCTCGTGGCTTTGAAGACCTTCAAAAGATTAGTTTAGGGGCTAAGCCAGGGACGTCACTAGGATTGAAAGGCAGTTTCTAAAGTTCATTTTTGCCCATTTTCATGCTTCTTTTTTCATTTTTTTCCACAATTCTTCTGGATATGGAACTAAACCCCTGGACTATTTATTTTTGTTTTTTGCATCCTCATGTGGAGAGCTGTTTCCTGCTGTGCACACTAAAAGTCCATGTGCAAAAGTCACTCAGGACATGTTACCTGTGCACAAACATCAAGTCCGTATTTTAAAAAGTAAAGAAAGACAATAAATAAATAAATGGCTTTTGGTTCTCTTACTTTTTCTTGCATTTTTAATTCACCCCTGTATACCCCCGAAAACAAAAATTTGGGGGTATATAGGAATCTTCATATCCGTTTATCCATTTGTCCATGACTCTTGTAGTGCAACGCCTCCAAACCCAGTTGATGGATTTCAATGAGACTTCACGCAATGCTAGCACACCAAGTGAAGATGTGCATGAAGGAAAATAATTTCAGTCTTCAAGGGGAGATAATTGATATTTTTAAATACATATCTTTCTCAAATACATATATAAACAAACCTCTTGGGCTCTTCAATATGGAGGTTGACCTCCATATTTCATTTATCTAAGGACCTGTGTAGTTTTTTTTAATCCAGTTATTTCATCACAAAAGATTTTCTACCACCATTATATAATACATGCAAACAACTCGTACAGTGGAGCAGTTAAGCAAAGTAACTCTGCATCTTTTGAATAAATAATGAAAGTTTCAGCTTATAATCTTCATATCTCAAGGTTACATTTCAGATGTGGAGACTCTTTGTATGTGTTATTGACCGTAGCATCACTTTTTCCATATTTTGGTATCAATCTTCCTCATAATCATGCATGCATTCACAAAACCTTTCAAATTGGAAAAAGTGTAAAATATTTAACTTTCAAGTACCGTCGTGCTGTGTGGGTTTCGTCTTCTCACTGAAAATGACAGAACATCCACACATAGCCAACATGTGAATGCAATGTAAGAAACCTTTCTGTCTGTTGCTTTAAATGAAAAGGAGCCACGCCCTCAATCCCTTCTTTCTCCCAGAGTCCATGTGGGCATCACACATCCAGATTTATGCCCCACCCAAAAACACCATCCCCCAAATACATGTCATCCTCGAAATGTTTTATTTTCAGTCACTTATTTTACTAAAAATTTGTGCAGTCTCATATTTTATATAAACTTACACACAAATTAATAAAAAAAGTTCTGTGGTGCTCCGGTTCCGTTACACTGTGACTCCTTTCTTCATGGAGACATAGCACTGTGGGAAATTGAGGATCTTTAAAAGGAAACTCAACAATATGTAACTTTAAAAAATAGATAAAACAGGCTTTGCATAACACAACCCCTATAAAGAAGGTTATCTTGTTGAACGGCGAGTTTTTGTCCAGTCTGGGGACTGGAGCAGGGTTTCATTAAATATATCTCAGTACTTTGCTCAGTTCAGCATTCCCTTGACGCTGATTAGTGTCCCAGTCCACGTTGCTGAAAAGTAAGCCCACAGCACAACTCTGCCACCACCATACTTCATCTGTGGAACTGTATTCCACTGAGCGCTGCCTGGTTTCCTCCAGATATCATACTTACAGCTGAAGTCAAAACAGTTCCATCTTGATTTCGCCAGATGAGAAAATCTTGTTTCTCACAGTCTTAAGAGTCCTTTAGGTCCTTTTTGAAAACTCCAAGGTGCTTGCATGTATTATACAACAGCAGTAGTAAATCTTTTGTTAATTAACAGTTTTGAAGAGCCCAGCAGGTCTGTTTATACATGTAATTGAGAAATGTGATATATATATATATATTTTAAATCTACCTTTGTAGTAGACAGCAGGCGGGTTTAGGAGACAGACATCCTTACTTTGAATTCCATTTCATTGCAGACAGTACAAATCCAAGATTTTTATGTGGTCAACTTCATTTCATTTGTTAATCTAGATCCATTCCTGCATTTAAGGCCTGAAACACATTCCAAAACAAGTTGAGACGGGGCAATTTATTCTTAATATAAGTATTAAACCATCACTTTTAGAGCCAGTTTTCTTGAGACAAATCAAGTAATGGATACATGAACATTTCCAAGTCACTGAATATGTCTTCATTCACATCAATCATTGAGAAATACATACAGTATGGTACTGTATGGTAAATCTGTGTCAAGTAGGCAGTTCTCAAAAACTGAGTGACCATGCTGGAAGGAGACTAGTGAGGGAAGTCACCAAGACAACTCTGAAGGAGTTAAAGGCTTCTGTGGATGTGAGTGGAGAAACCTGGAATTGTGCAACATTTACTTGTTCACATTAACAGCTTCATGTTGGGAGTGGTGTAGAGGAGGATTGTAAAACAGATCAAATCTAGGCTCAGGTTTCCCATGTTCCTTTTGGCAAACTGCAGCTGAAATTTTGCATGTTCTGTTTGAGAAAATCCTCCTCTATACCACTTCATCATGAAACTGTGTAACTGGTGATGCAACAGACAAATGTTGCACTATACAGTTTCTCCATCAGTCAAAAAGCCTATAACTCCTTCAGAGTTGTCTGGGTGTCTTCCCTCACTAGTCTCCTTTCAGCATGGTCACTCAATTTTTGACAACTACCTGACAGTTTTACCATACAGTACGATACTGTATTGCTTAATGACTGATGGAAATAAAAATCCAAGACATATTCAGTGACTTGGAAATGGTCATGTATCCATCCCGACTTCAATTCAATTCATTTGTATAGCGCCAAATCACAACATAGTCGCCCCAAGGCGCTTCACACGGTTAAGGTCTAACCTTACCCACCCCCTGAGCAAGCACAATGGCAGCAGTGGTAAGGAAAAACTCCCTGGACTTGTCTTTACAAAAAAAAAAAAAACTGGATGTAAAAGATGATTTAATCCTTATTAGAATAAATTGCATCATCCCAACTTTTTTGGAATGTGTTGCAGGCCTTAAATGCAGGAATGGATGCATATTAGCAAATGAAATTAAGTTGAACACACAAAACATGAAATATCTTGGGTTCATACGGTCTGCAATGAAATAGAAGCCAAAATAAATGTAAGGATTACGGCATTTGTTTTTTTTCCCCACATCATCCAAACTTCTTCCGATTTGGGATTGTATAAATATTTCCAAGTATACACTGGCTTCACCGTTGAATAACAGGATTTGGCTGAAAATAGTGTGCAGGGTATGTTACCAGAGCTCAGAAGCACCCCCCACCCCGCCCCCAATCTCTCTGGTATATACTGTTAGTAGTGATAACCATCACCAGGGGGCGCTCACTCATTACTGATGCATTTAGTCTCTCGTGTTGGCTGCTGACGTTTTCAGGTAAAAGAGGAAAACGGTACAAAAGATGAAAAGGTTGTGTATAAACACACACAATGCACAAAAGATGAAACTTTTTTCACTTTGAGATTACAATTATGTTAAATACACGCATTAAATATTTCTATTACATTCTCAAATTTATTTATTGTATATTTGAAAAAAAAAAAAATAGTATTTGCCAAATATCAATTTCTTTAATAAAAAAAAAAACTCCACTAATATACTGCCAATCATACATACCAGACAACCAGATCACTTACAGGTGAAGTTGCAATGATTCAGTCAGTCATAAAGCTAAATGTGAGAAATGCTCAGCTTTGGCAGAGCTCTGTGTTCCCCGAGGGATTTTCTAATTATTTAATGGTATGATTTTTCCTCACATTATGGCATCTGACCAATGGAGAGCTGCGTTACTGGCAAGAAGACAAAACGCCATAAGGAAGTCAGAATTTTCACTCCCACAAGGAAGGAAACCTCTTCTTAATATGTATTCTGTGAAAATGGACACAGTTATCATGAATATTGTTTTAATTACCAAATGCAGTGAAGCTGAAGACAAATTAAGACAGAAAAATCATAGACAAACAATGAGGAAAAGTGATTTTATCCCTCATCACAAACCCACTTCTGCCTAATAACCTTTTACAGTCACAAAACCTGAGTTACTGTCAGAGACAGAAAAACTGAAAATTTCCGGAGGCTCAAAATTCCTCTTCGGCGTTCTGGCTCCTGGAGGACTTGAGCTGTTTCAGACGCTCCACACACTCCTCCACACTGCGCTCGCCGTGGACTTTGTTATCCCGAGTGCGCACGTTGACGGTGTTGCTCGTCTTTTCCTTCTCTCCCACCACTATTCCGAGAAGAGAAGCAAAGAGGATAAGAAGGAAAGAAAATCAATATCTCGACTGACAGCGAGAAAGAGCATACAGAGGTAACGGAAGACAAAATAAGAAGTGAAGAGACAGCGTGAGAGCTCGTGTTGTCACTCACCCAGGATGAAGTTGTACTGAGCCAACTGTGCATTTCTGATCTTCTTGTTCAGAGTGCAGCCAGGGTCCAGATCCACGTCAGTCATGAAGTCGCTGCTGTGGAATTCCTGCTGAACCTGTCACATTAATCAGAGATACGCAGCAGAATATTTTACTGCCAAATAGATCACAGTATACACTCATTAACAGGTTTCTACAAATTCATTGTCATCAGAGGCGGATTCGTTTCAATAAGGAATACGTTCCCTAAACATCAAATATGGAAAAATACAGCAGCACACCTTCGCTATGCAGACGGAACTGTTGGGCTTAGATGAAAGCTTCTGGTTTTTTGTAGAACAAACAAATTATTTTCTAAAGCCGTGATCTTCTATGTTTTGAAGTTTTAAAAGCACCTAAAAAAAATAAATAAATAAAAATAAAATTCAAAACTGGCCTTTAAGACGTACTTACTCAAACAAAAAAGTAACTTAATGTAATTATATTATTATGCAACCATTGATCAGCTACTAAATTCAGCCTGTGTGTGTGTGTGTATGTGTGTGTGTGTGTATAGACAGTCAGCTCCAAAACTATTTGGACTGTTCTAATATTTGTAGTTTTGCCTCTATACACCACCACAGTGGAGTTGACATGAAACAAAGATGAGCTTGTCGTGCAGACTTTCAGCCTTCATCCAACGGGTTTAACAAAAAACATTGCATTAACAATTTAGGAATTACATCCATTTTTACATACACTCCCTCCATTTTCAGACAAAATGAACATAAACATAAGGATTATCGTTAATAAATCAACACTTTTGCAGCCGTTTTTCTTTAGATAAGTCAGGGGATGGACACACACAAGCATTCCCCAGTCAGTGAATACGTCTTGGACTTCATTTACATCAATCATTAAGAAATACAAACAGTATTGTGCTGTATGGTAAATCTGTCTGGAGGAGGCCGTTCTCAAAAAATGAAAACTAAAAAAAAAAAATTAAAAAAAACATGATGTGAAATTTCACTTACAGTTTGCCAGAAGGCACATGGGAGACTTGAGGCTAGATCTGATCAGTTTTCTTGTATTAAAGTCTTAAGTAGAGCAGGGAGCTCAGTGGGATAAGGAGTTGGGTGACCAATATGTAGCCCTGGGTTTGATAACCAGTCACACTATCGGTCTGTGTTCTTCGACTCTTAACGTGGCTGTAACGTGAAATCCAATCTGTATTTTGAATTTTTCAATGCTCTCAGACTGTGGGGGCATCTTGGCTGAAGGCACCGAAACCACGCCCAATCGTGTGGTGACGGGGTGTGTGGTGGGGGCAAGTTTCTTTTTTCTTTCTTTGAAAAGCTTTATTGAACAACACAGAATATGCAAAAACTGGACGAGAAGAAAAACTTCCCATAGTAGACTACAAAACACCATTTGAAAGGAAACAAAAGAAATAAAACAAAGAGCAGGTTTAGTACAACCGTTGTCTAACAACACTCAAGTTGAGTGAGAAGACCAGAGATTCTGCTGCTGCTTCTTCTTGTTTAACGGTGGTTGGCAACCAGTGTAAGAGGTGCATTACCGCCACCTAGTGCTCCGGATGAGAGATTCAAATTGACTCTAGCTTTATATAGGCGTATGCAAATGAAACCACTGTGCGTAATACTGTTCGGTTTAAGCCACCACCCAAAAAAAAATCATGAACTCTGAATTTCCTTTACAGGCACTTTAATCTACATTGTCCCAGTCCACCCAGTTGAATTAAAGCTTAAAGCCTATACTACAAGCACATCTTGACTGTTACAAAAACTGTGCCACTGTACCAATACTCATGGAGCTGACTGCAGACAGATTGATAAGTCTGTCCACTCCACTTTGTTAACACAATAATGGTAAGTGCCATCATGTTGTATCTCACCAAATTAAAAGGCAATATAATGAGGACAAACTCATTAAAATCTGGTGAACCTTGATGCACAAGGTCAATCCAAAAACAACTTTGTTTTGCCTATGTCATATCCCGAGAACGTGTCTGCCACCTGCTGGACGGTTAGTGGATGCTGGATTTGATGATGGATTAGGAGCAGGTGTGGCTGTCACTGAGAGAGACGGACCGTTCCGGCACAGAAATGTACCAAATCTGAGAAGTAAACTCATTTTACAATTGTTCAACAGTGGTCACGTTGTAAAACACTGTCACAACTCCACACAACCCTGGGGCAAGGATTTGGTGCGAATGTAGCCACAGCACACGCTTCTTCCTTCTTTTGCTGTCTCTCTCAACATATGTGCGGTTGAAGTTAACATGTAGCTTGAAATTAGCTCGTCAGTTTCTTTCATTTCCAATGCCTTGGTCTGGTGACCGCCGGAGGCCACTGCTGCTTATTATCCAGACTGTCATACTCTTTACAAACCTCACGCATGTAAACAAAACAACGATGTATGTTGACAATATTATATCGACAAGCTGGTTGGCAGCTCCCAAAAAGCTCCTGCAGGGCTCCACATGGCTCAACGCATTTTCCCCAAACAAATTCTGATTTCCTAAGTTAGAATTCATTCATGACTGCATACCTTTAAAACTTCTCTTCCTACTTAACTTAGAAATAAAGTTCTGAGTTGACTTCCAGACACTGACAAGGAGCATCAGTCATAAAACAGAGCGTATAAAATGTAAATTTGACTGAGAAAAAATGTCAGCTCAGTACTGAATCAAAGAGCCAGATGGATTTATGGTACTATACATACCGTCTCTAAAGTGAGAATATGGAAGAAAGTAGTTGTGCTCAGTGGTTACCTTCTGGGCATAGTCCTCACAACTTGGTCCTACAGGTACAACCATCACTTGACGAGGAGAGAGCCATAAAGGCCTGGAGAAAAGAAAGCGTCTTTAATTGGTCAGAAAAAAAGGTATTTACACCCCTGCAGAGCTAAGATCCTGTAAATTCAACTGCTTAAATGAGGAAATCATCATCATTGCTGTGAAAATGACACAGAAATGAATGAATAAATAAATATCTACAGTTACGGTCAGTTTACATACACTCATCATGGGCATGAATGTCATGGTAATTTTGAGCTTTTAATGATTTCATTCTTTGTGGCCCATGAGCATGGTGCCACAATTTTGCAGAGTTTAAAAATCTGCTAAAGTTAGACCCTTTGTAAAACTGTTGACAAAATCTGAGTTGAACGTGCACTCACATTTCAGCATTAACCCCTTAGGTCAGTGGTCTTAAACTGGTTCCAGAATGGGCAGAGAGGGTGCAGGGTTCCAATGCAAACACACACCAACAGGTGATTCCACTGATGAACTCCTCCCTGAAACTAAACCAGTGAGATCACCTGGTGGAAACTGTGGCTGCAATAAAACAAAACTGAACCCTCTCAGCCCTTTCTTGCACCAATTTCACACAATTGTATTAGATGGCAATAGAGTTGCAGGCAAAAGGAGAAAAGAGCTTCTGGGTGAGTCAGTCTACTTTTTTTTTTTTTTTTTTTTAAATAGGTAATAATTTGCACCGTTGACCGTCATGAACGGCAGGATGTGAAGAGTATGACTCATATCGTCACATCCCACTTCTCTGTTAGTTGGAGGGCGATGAGTGGAGCTGTTGGCTATTAACTGTAACAATGGCCTACTGGAACATCATCAAAGCACTATTTGAGATGATGTCGCAGTAGACGATTTTTACAGCTATGCTGAATGGCTGATACCTAACTACACTGATCAATAAATATGTGCATCTTATCCAGCAGTAGACCTGCAACGATGACTCGATTAATTGATGACTAAATTAATCGCCAACTATTTGGTAATCGATTAATCTTTTTGATTTTTGAATATTTTCTGCTTTCTTTACTCCTCTCTGACAGTAAACTGAATATCTTTGGGTTGTGGACAAAGCATTTGAATGACGTCATCTTGGTCTTTGAGAGCTGCTGATCAACATTTTTCACCATTTTCTAACATTTCAACTAATGGATTAATCCAGAAAATAATCAACAGATTAACTGATAATGAAAATAATTGTTAGTAGCAGCTCTATGAAATGTGTTAAGATTTTATTTTGTCTTTTTGTGTCTCAAGAAGAGGCAAAGCTGTGGGCAAGAATTCCTTCAACATTTTTTCCTTGAATGTCTTTTTCATTTTTGGCATTTTATATCCTTATATGTTGGGATTTTTTAAAATTTGTAAAATACTTTTTAATGACAATATTTAAATGCAAGGTTGAAAGTTATTGGTAGAAGGTATGGTCATGATTTATTGGTAAATTAACCAGAGGATAATCGACTAATCAGAAAATCAATTCACTAATAAAAAATTGTTGGATTAAAAGATTACTAAAAAAACCATTTATGGACTGCATTTTTATACTTTCCCATCTGAAACAGATGCTCAAAGCGCTTTACAGTGATGCCTTACGTTCTATTCACACACACACCGATGTCAGCGTGTTGCCATTCAAGGCGTTCAACTGCACACCGGGAGCAACTTGGCGATTAAGGACCTTGCCCAAGGGCCCTTAGTGATTTTCCTGTCTGACGGGGATTTGAACTGAGGATCCTCTGGCTCCAAGCCCACCGCTTTAACCTCTAGACCAGTTTTTACCAATCCTGGTCCTCTGGACTGCACAGTTTCAATTTCTCCCTGCTCTAACTTCACATAATGAGCCAACTCAGGAGAGTTCAGCCAGCTGTTGATTGGCTGAACACACCTGACTCAGCTGATCTGGTCTGAGTAGATCAGGGACAAATGGAAAACATACAGTACTTTGGGTCCTGAGGACCAGGGTTGCGAAACACTGCTCTAGATCATCACCTCCCCAATACTCGATAGATTAATCGATTACAGCCTTATCCAGCACCAGAAAATGCTACACGGATCCCACGTATCAATCTCCTTAATTGCAGCAGGACACCAGTCTCATGCAAACTCGGATACCTGCAGATTCACCCATCCATTTTCTAAACCCGCTTATTCCAGTTAAGGGTGGATATCTGCAGATCCGCGGGGAATTGCCATGCCTGATATACACAATGGTTGTAACAGGGAAACTTAAATCTTGAAAATCAAATGTTACAAACCATTTTCCGCCATAGTTTTCGGTCAGGATAGCAATCATCCTCTCTACTGATCCTAGGATGGCTCTGTGGATGATCACTGGCCTCTTCTTGTCATCGCCATCATGGCTACAAAGTCATTAGGCAGAGGCAAGAACAACTTTAGAAACAAAAACTCAAGCGGAAGAGTGGGGGTGGGGGGACTCTGGAGACATTAGCACAAAATTCTCAGCTATACAGTTGTCATGTTTTTTCTATTTATGAAAAAAGCAAAAGCTACACAAATCCCTTCTGGGCAGCAACAAAGACTATATTATATATATATATATCATACACTTTCATTCCTTTTGCTATCAGCATTGAATTTTCATAAACATCTCAGCTGGAACTTCCTCTTTTAACAGCAGTAGTAATGACATAAACCACATTTTTAATCACTTCATCTTACTTTGGAGACAAAAGCAGCAGAAGAGTTACCTGACAAAGGTGAGGTTGAAGCGGATTGGCAGCTGGAAATCGAGCTGAATTGTGGCACACTGATGGTATCGGCCGATGGCATCTTTGATCTGAATGTCAATCTGCAGAAAAAAGATGAGCGAATCCGATTTGCCCGCTGCCTCACAGTTCAACTGAATCTTCACTGCAGCGCACGGCTCACCTTTGGTCCATAGAAAGCTCCGTCACCTGGGTTCAGAACCCATTTCTCCCCAAACTCATTCAAGCTGTTCTCCAGTTGCTGTCAAAACGACAAGTAGTTTGGTTACAATATCACATGCAGAAAAACATACAGGAAAACTGAGATGGTAAACTCAGCTCGACCCGACATTCTGCTCACCTGGGTCTCATCACTAAACTGGGAAACGTTAATGACAGAAATGTTCACATTCTTCTCCAGTGGTTACGCCAAGTTTACAAGCTTTTCACTGTGCAATCAATCACATAAATCAGTGTTGAATTTGAAAATGTTCCCTGTTTATTTTTAGCTGCTCATATATTCAGATATTATCCCCATTTTGAGACCTGTGGCTTACTCTGGTGTTTACTGAAAGACGAAACATCATTTACACATGACACCACTGATCAGCAACCCTACGTCTAAATATTTAAAATCATCTGGTGTCTGTCAGCAGCCGTCATTGTGCTGGAACCACCAAGCAAAAACTACCAAGCCAAGAAAAAAAAAACAAAAAAAAAAACCTGTCATCTCTCACAGCAACAAATAGTAACACTCACAAAATCACCAAGATGTAAAATGTGGAGCTGGTCCACAGAGTTGATTTGATTTGGCATTAGGAAATAGCAGACGGTGATGTTACTGATGTGGATTCTTTGGAAAAAGAAATGAAGGAGAAATTTGTACTTCAAAACACAGATCTACAAAATAAACCTCATTCTTGTCAACACACACACACACACACACAAACACACAGTCTGTGAAAATGGTCCAACTTTTCCATCTTAACATCACAGACTGTCACCACGTTTCTCCAGTAGCTGGCTTTGTATTGCCCGCAATCTAAAATGTTGAAAAAAGTAAGAAAAAAAGCAAAAAACTCCGATCACCTTTTCTGCTTGGTCCCAGACTTCAGGTTCTCCCAGGAACTTCTCTGGTCGAGTTGAGAGGTTGAGTTTAAAAGTGAAGCCAAACACGTCGTACACAGTCCGCAAGAAGTCCAGGCAGCCCTTTATCTCCTCCTGAAGCTGAAGATTAACCAAAACAAAATGTAACAGGATTTGGATCATCAGGGCCACACTTTGGTTATAAAGCTGTATTTCGCCATTGTATGGAATTTAAAAATAATTCCACGACCTAATTACAAGATATTTTATAAAGACACATAAACCAAGAGAGCCCTGCGATGGACTGGCGACCTGTCCAGGGTGTACCCCGCCTCTCGCCCAATGACCGCTGGGATCGGCTCCAGCACCCCCCGTGACCCTTAATTGGAGTGAGCGGGTATAGATGATGGATGGATAAACCAAGAGAACCATCAACAATACAACACAAGGCAATTTAATTTTCCTGCAGCTAGAATGTCAATTAATTGTTAATGGGTTTTCTTTTTTTTCGGTTTGTTTTTATTTGATTCCCAGGGAAAAATCAGTGATCTGCTTTTTATTCAGTTTGAATTTTGTAAATAAAACAAAACAGCAAAAGCTGTACTTTCCAGCAAATAAATAAATAAAATCAATTATGTACAAAGTGCCATCAAATATTCACTATATAATCGCTGCTTGTACCAATACAGACGAAACAAAAAAACAGTGGGCTCTTCACTGCTGTGTTGTTACAGCTGCATTAAGAACATTAACAAGTTAAAACACGTAAAAGTGGCCTTAGTGGCCACAAGGCTTCACAATCAACTTGAACAGCCTGCCTGTCTTTATTATTTTATGTTATCGTCATTGCTCACGTTAAAAGATGCCCAAAATAGAGGGTTCACTGGTCCTTGTCTGCATCTACAGGGATAGACATTAAGGCTTTCAGCCTACTTGTCCATAGGACAAGTAGGAAAGAAACTCTACTTGTCCTACAGGAGAACCTGGTTGTCCTAAACATCGCGTACCGCGGCGCACCGGAATTTTTTTCATCTTTTAATTCTCACCCTCCATACACAGCTTTAGCCCATTATTATTTAACAGCTTTTGTTGAAGCACACCTGACTGAGTCGTGCATGTAGTGTTTGGTGCTTTGTGTGCTGTCCCATTGTGCCATTTACTTCCCCTTTTACTTGTGCACTTGTAGTTATAAATTCACCCCTTTCATAATTTGAATTAATATGTTATTAATATATCTACTTCAACACTGGCCTGTTATGTGCCAAGCAGTAAAAGTAACTGAGTCGTACAATATCAGAATCTGAGCGCCACCAATACAAGTGGCTCATTTATGTTTTATTTATT
>OMMV01198907.1:0-10177 GCA_900302635.1 Chatrabus melanurus
TTGATGTGTGGAACTGACAGCTCGGCTCCAGAAAAACAGATTTACGCACCAGACGCACTTCTTGTCGTCACTATGCGGCATATATTCCTCACTACTGCTGCATGACAAAAGCACGGCAGCCCCAAGTTGTACACTAGCCATTTTTTATTCACTTTTTTACAGCATTAATGTCGTGCTTTTGGTGCGCGCCACGTCTGCTGTGTATTTGCGTTTTTTCTGTCAATGTGGGACATTTAGCTGCAACATACGTGCGCGTCAGTAGTGAGCCAGTCTCACACTCCACGCATTTTGACATCCATCTGGCGTGTTTCACACAACCCATGAAACAGCCATGGAAATTCAGGTCGCATATCAGCCGGTGCGCGAAAAACCGCAGGTGTGATAGCCCCTTTAGCGAACTGGTCAATAACAGACAAAATTACTGTGTATCCCTTAGAGGGAGGCAACCCAGTAACGAAATCAACTGAGAGGTGGGAACCGGGGTGATGGGGAATCAGGAGAGGTTGTGGGAGACTGGCAGGGGGATGCTTGAAACACTTATTTTGAGCACAAATTGAGCAAGCTTCCTGAGACAAGATGGGCCACCAAAAACACTGCTGAATGAAACTCTGTTCTGGACCCCACTGCAGAACCTGTGAGCATAGGTCGTTGGGGACGAACAGCCAGTGAGGAGACATTCTGCTGGTACTAGGACTTTCTCAAGGGCTCTTCTCACCAGTTGCCCAACCTCCCATGCCACCACTCCCAGGACGCAAGTGGGGAGGAGGATAGAAGAAGTGTTGGCGGGAGGGTCGTTCAAGAGAACTGCCGGGAATTCGCTTTTTCACTCGTTGCCTCACCCGATGCATACTGTATCAAAACTGTAGCACCTTGAAGTAACTCAAAAGTTGACGAGTTGAGTGGTAAAGGGTACCTGTTTTTTTTTACAGTAATCTCATTGAAACCTCTGAATCAATGCATGGACATAGACTCTTGTCCTTCTTTTCAATGAAGAAGAACCTGGTTCCAGCTGGTGATGAGGAAGGGTGGATGATTCCAGCTGCCAGCCCTCCTTGATGTACTTGTTCATTGGCTGTAGCTTGGGTCCCGACAGACAGTAGAGTGTGCCTTTGGGAGGTGTTGCCCCTGGGAGTAGGTCAATAACACAATCGTAGAGTTGATGAGGTGGCAAGGACATAGCCTTGCTCTTAATATTGCTTTGACCCATCCAGAACTTGAATTCTGACACCGTGTCTGGTCCTGATGTCTCAATTGTCACGTATAAATTTTGTCAGAGTGTTGCATTACATTCACGCAAGTGCCGCAAAGTGCCGCAAATGCTGCCCGGCATCCAAAGAATGCCGGCCGGCATTCACTCGACATCCAGGCACATTTTTGGTCTGAATATCGCTGAGAGGTCCCACACATGACGAGCGAATGCCGCGTGCATGTCGAGCGTCATGCATGAGTCATCCACTATCGTGTCGCTCTTCCACTTCAGTGTGAGTGCAGGTGCAACCTGGCCAATAATCGCCTATTTCCTCGCAATTTCGCATCTCCATCAGGTCACCACCATTTGCCTCCAGTCGCAGCCCAGTGTGATAGGCCCTTTAACCATAAACTCTTTCATGGTCACGTCAGGGTCTTTGAGTCCATGTTCCTTAATCCCAGAAAACACCAAATTGTCTCTCATGCTTCATGCTTGGAGATCGAGAATATTCTCTTTCATGTGTTTATTTTCTAATATGATGGAGTTTAGCATATCGTTTATTATGCTCAAAGAGTCCTGCAGTGATATATTTTCTCTTGTGATAGACTTAATTTAAGCCTGAGTAAACACCAGGTTGTCACGTAGAGCTTGAAACTCTTGATGCAAAACCTCTATTCAGGACAATATTCCTTCAAACCCAGTCAGCTTTGCTTCAATAGAAAACAGTATTTCTCTTACATCCTCTGATTGTTTTGCTGAAGCTGACAGGGAGGCGTCGGTGCTGCTAGTGCTGTTGGCTGAGCCAGGACGCTGCCATTTGGATTGCTGTGCATTTGTCTTCATCTTGTCCATTGCTGAAGCGCAGATTCTATCTAAGCACTCGTTGATGTAATCTTCTAAAGCTTCAAGGTTGGTAGGTTGTTACGAATGAGGTAAACCGATGAAAGATATTTATTTTTAAAAAACCTTTAATCAAACTGGTCTTTGTTTACAATCTCTAGTGACGAGAGGCCACCATGTCGATTCACGCAATGTCTCGCAGGAACAGAATGTCAGAGCATCATCAGCGTCCAGCAGATAAGCATGTTGATTTGGCACAGGTTTTACATCGGATGCCCTTCTTGATGCAACTGCAGATGTCTATTGAGAATGAACACAGGTGGTCTTGAACTGGGAATCTTCTGTTTTGGATTTGGGCAGCTCCACCGTGCTGACTTGCTCCTAATTTATCTACCACAGTGATCAACACTCGGCCAACAGAATGCCATGGTACAAATTACCAGTGGGGGATGGTTGATGCAAAAAGTCTGTTTTCTTATTGTTCATTGTCCACACTGCACACTGACCTGTCAATAAGTGATTGTCAACATGATTTATGTTTTTTCTTGTGGCTACTGTTTCCTGTTTTTAGGGGCTTTTTTCCTGCTAAAGTATCTGATTTATCTTCACAGTAGTGAAGCCGACTACATCGAGCTAGAGTCTATTTCCTGCTCTATCTCCTGTCACCACGCTCCACTGCCACTCACAAACTCCACTTTTGGGTGTGGAAGAACACAATTTGCACATCATACCACATGCATTCATATTCACATTGTGCAGTGAGTGTGCTGAAGCCTTGAAATCAAAGTGCTGCCACACCTGATTGTTCACAACAGACAAACCATCCACTTCCAATTTGAGACTTTTCTTTTTTTGGTGGATTTCGCTGTCATTATTTATAATGGAGTTGCATGTGTGCACTATTCTGTGTTGCACGGTTATAAACCACTGGGCTACAGATGAAAAATAGCATTTCACCTAATTTTGGCACATTTACAGCAATGCTTATGAATGTTCACCACCCCTATTAAATCAATCAGGTAATAAGCACTGCGTACTCGTGCTCCCTTAGTCCAAGTTCATATATTTTTATTGGTGTTGCATCTTGTGATTGAATAGCAACATGTTTCTCTCCCCCTCCATGCAATGCATGCTGGGTAGGCATGAGATAATACACTCAAATTACAATACTGTATGTGTCCACATACCAGGTTAACAATGCTCATGTTTCAGAATCACAATCAGTTTTATTGCCAAGTTGGTTTTCACATACAAGGAATTTGGCTTGGTGTATTGGTGCATAACAAAGAATATAAAATACAATAAAAATATGTACACTGTAAACATGAATAGGGTTGGTGTGCAAAGACCGGTTTGTGCAAAGTACGGATGTGCAAGTTTAACCGTATACAGTGTATGACTGGTGAATGACCAAGATGGGGAGGGGGGCAGAGTAGGTGGGGGTCTCTGGTCTTGTTGATGAGGCCAGCTGCAGATGGAAAGAAACTATTTTTGTGGTATGAGGTTTTGGTCCTGATGGACCTCAGCCTCCTGCCAGAGGGAAGAGTCTCAAAGAGTTTGTGTCCAGGGTGGGAGGGGTCAGCCACAATCTTCCCTACATGCCTCAGAGTCCTGGCGGACTACTGGTCCTGGAGAGAGGGCAGATTGCAGCCAATCACATTCTCGGTGGAGTGAATGATACGCTGTTGTCTGCTTTTATCCTTGGCAGTGGCAGCAGCGTACCAGATGGTGATGGAGGAGGTGAGAATGAACTCAATGATGGCTGTGTAGAAGTGCACCATTATTGTCTTTGGCAGGTTGAACTTCTTCGGCTGCCACAGGAGGTACATTCTCTGTTGTGCTTTCTTTATAATGGAGCTGATCTTCAGCTCCTACTTGAGGCTTTGGGTGATGATGATCACTCCACAGGACTCCACAGTGTCAACTGGGGAGTCAGACAGGGTGATGGTGGTGGGTGGGGCTGGGTTCTTCCTGAAGTATACAACGATCTCCACTGTCTTAAGAGCATTGAGCTCCAGGTTGTTCAGCCTGCACCAGGTCACCAGCTGGTCAATCTCCCACCTGTAGGCGGACTCATCCCCGTCAGAGATGAGTCCAATGAGGGTGGTGTCATCTGCGAACTTCAGGAGCTCCATGGACTGATGACTGGCCGTGCAGCTATTGGTATAGAGGGAGAGGAGCAGAGGAGAAAGAACACAGCCTTCGGGGGATCCGGTGTTGATAGTCCGGGTTTCAGAAATGTTTCCCCAGCTTCACATGGTGCTTCCTGTCAAACAGAAAGTCAGTGATCCACCTGCAGGTGGAGTCAGGCACACTCAACTGGGAGAGCTTGTCCTGTAGCAGAGCCGGGATGATTGTGTTGATGGCAGAGCTGAAGTCCACAAACAGGATCCTGGCGTAGGTTCCTGGGGAGTCCAGATGTTGGAGGATGAAGTGGTGGGCCATGTTGACAGTGTCATCTACATACCTGTTGGCTCTGTAGGCGAACTGCAGGGGATCCAGGAGTGGGTCAGTGATAGTCTTGAGGTGTGACAGCACAAGGCACTCAAAGGACTTCATCACCACAGAGGTCAGGGTGACGGGTCTGTAGTCATTAATTCCTGTGATCCTTGGCTTTTTGGGAACGGAAATGATTTTGGAGGTCTTGAAGCAGGCTGGCACATGGCATGTCTCCAATGAGGTGTTGAAGATGTTGGTGAACACCGGAGACAGCAGGTTGACGCAGTGTTTTTCAAGGTGGATGAAGAGACAGAGTCTGGTCCGGCTGCTTTATGGGGGTTCAGCCTCTTAGGCCTTGTCCACACTACTCCGGTTTCGTCTGGAGCACCGGTTCGAAACTGATGTGGCATGTGGCCGCATCAGAAAATATCTGTGTCCACACCAGAGCCGGTTACACTTCTTCTTTGGTGTCTGGAGCGCTCTGTAGTGCATATCAAACATAAAGGGTGTCATGTGCTGCCATCATGTGGCAGGAGGTGGCCCAACACATCCCATGCAGTCTCCCACAATTCCAAGCAGCCAATGTCATTTCCGCTTGTTTTGTTGCCATGGCGTGCAGAGCTGTTTGCCCATTTTCTTCTGCACCATGAACACGGCAGGACAGCGTTTCTAAAAAGAGTGAAAAACCATGGCTTCCAGTGCTAAAACTACCAAGAATGACTGCTTTGTATGGATCGACGCGGAGGTCGAGTTACTGCTCAGATCGACAAAGGAGTACAAAGTCAGTAAGGCTGGCGAGAATGTAGACTGGGAGTCAGTACAAAGCAAGTACGTGGACATCCTCGAGTTGTTTGTCCGTAACTATCCACCAGTGGACGCCACAGTCCAGTCAGAGAAGGACCTCCCTGACCGAAAGGAGGACATTAGCAAGAACGTGCTAATAACAAAATTGAAAGGGATCTTGGGAAAATACAGAAAGGCTGTGGACGAGGGCAGGAGGAGCGGTCATGGCAGCGTGGTGCTTTTATATTTCGAGCTGTGCCAGGAGATCTGGGGTGGCTCACTAGCCACATCATGCATCGCCACGGCCGTGGACACCAGCAGGTCCACATCCAAGGAAAGCCTGGACGACCCTTCTCCTCCACAGTCAAGCACGTTGGACAGCGACACGATGTGACCAACGGAAGCCACAGCCAGCGACTCTGCAGTTGTCGACCGACGCATGTGCCTGAACACACAGCTGTTGGGATAACGGCATGAGCGTTTAAAAACACCCCAATTCAAGAGAGGCTCAAATAAGTACAGGCTAAATCAAGTTTTTCATTTTTTTGTAATTATTACTACAAAAGCAGAAGAGGTGGATGTTTTGCCTCTGCACGCTACCACAGTGCAGCCCAAATGCACAATTCCACATGTGCTTGAACTACAGGGCTGAAAATTAATAATACTGCAATAATTCAACTACCAAAAACACTTATGGAACACCATGGCCTTTAGTATAAAATGAGCACCATCTAAAAACTAAATCTTTCAATGGAAATACATTGTGGTAGTGTACAGTGGCAAAAGTCATAATGATGACAATGTACAGTTGCTGATGACCACAAGCATCCACTTACACTCTTTCACAGTCTGGTCCTTTGCGTCCCTGCAGATGTCCAACACAGATAACCTAAATATGTTATGTGGTTACCCTTAGCTTTGTCTGTGTAGTTATTGAACTATGTGTTTATCCTTAGCTCTTTGTCCCTGTGATGTCTGTGCACTGCATGAACGACACAGTGATAAGTGGTATTTCAACTTTGCCACAGCAGCCAACAGTAAAAATTATTGTACAGTCTTAAAGGGGTGGGGGGGGCCCTCACAGTTGCCACCCATGCGCTGCATGAATTGACCCGTACATGTCCGCAGAGTGAAAAAGAAATAGAACATGTTACGGTTCTCACACACAGCTGAACCTCCTCCCCATCCACCAAAAAAAAAAAGAATAAAAAACAAAAACCTAAAAATACAGCAGTCATGGGTCCAAATATTTGGTGAGTACACGCCACACTCTTTTGGCCTCCACATCATTGCAATCACTGGTGTATTTATTGGACTGTGTGCACGGTTGGAAGTCTCTGTCGTACTGGACGGCTGCAGCAACACTTTGCTCGCTGACACCTTCCTTGTTCAGCTCGCAGAAGTTGTGGAGTACGAAGCAGGCATATATAACCAGTCATCAAGATTCATGTCCATTGCCCACCGTAATGCTCCAAAGCATGCTTTCAGATGACCAAAGGCAAACTCTATCACCATTCTGGACTTGCAGAAGGATAGTCCAAAATATTGTTCCCGTGGGTTTGTGCCACCATTTGTGTACTCCTTCACCAGGTATGGTAGAAGCGGATAAGCTGGATCTCCTAAAAGAAACACTGGAATAGCCTCTTCACCTGCAACCAGCACACGCCGACATGGTGGGATTTTTTTCTTCCTTTAAGAGCTTATTCGCACCAGAATTTGCAAACACATGTGCATCATGTATACTTCCAGGCCACTGTATAACAACATCCATGAATGTGTATTTGTAATCGCAGAGTACCTGAACATTTATAGAGAATTTAACCTTTCTGTTCAGATAATCAGTGGACTTTGATGTGGGCTGCTTTATTGCGATGTGTGTGCCATTCACTGCTCCCAGACACTGTGGCATGCCATGTGCTGTGTAAAAGTTCACCACAAGCTTGGTAACTTCCACCTCGGTACGTGGGAGCTTCACATACTGTGGGCCGAGATGCACAGCGATGGCCTTGCACACTTATCTGATGATTTTTGAAAAGACTTGCCTTGATAATCCAAAGGTGTTGGCAGTTTTTCGTAGTCATTTTTCGTCAGAGAGATAATAAAGCGTGCAGGCCACCCTTTTCACCACGTCCACTGGTGTCCTCATGCTTGTGGTCTCTCCTTCAATGTGGGGACGAAGCAGCTCACTCAGCTGGAGCAGAGAACTCCAGCTGAGTTCCGCCACTCTTCTGGAATCATCACTTCCTGAACAATATTATCCCACCAAGCAGAGGTTCTTCCAGGCCGAATCCAAAACCACCGTCATCGATACGGCTGATAGCGGCACACGCAGGGCCTGGGTCCACTCTGCAGAAGCAGGGTGGCCACCATGCTCTCTGTGGTCCGTAAATATGACACGTACAGATGATACAACGCGATGTTTATCTCTCAACATGCAATTAAAATCGACAACCATGTCACAACCACTTGAATGGGAGCGTCCGCCATTGCTGACCTCTGTGGAAATGTTTATGATCTTCTTCTGCGCTTCATGGATGTGTTCACAGCGACAGAACATACCGCTGCTTCCTCCTGCTAACAGTTAATATTACTGCACCGCTCCCCAAAATAGATGGTTCGGCTGTACACACAAAGCCACGACTGCTGCGGTTTCTAATCGCTCCATTCTGGAGAGCGGATTCAAAAGGCTCCGGTTTGGGGCGGGGAATATGGCCGATTAGTGTGGCCTAAATGGAGAGATACTTAGCCGGTTTCCTGTGAAACCGGAGTAGTGTGGAGAAGGCCTTAAAGAGCCTGTTAACATCCCTCTCCTGAATGGTAAGAGTAGTGGTCAGAGTGACGCAGTGCAGCGCAGGGGACGGCGTGATAGGCGTTGTTGACAGTTGTGTAACAGTGATCCAAAATATTCTCCTCTCAGGTCAGGCAATTTATAAACTGTTTCTATTTGGGGAGTTCATGGGTGAGGTTACCTTTGTTAAAGTCGCCAAGGACAATAACTAAGGAGTCCGGGTTAGTGCGCTCCACACACAGTATCTGGTCGGTGAGCATGTGCTGTGCCTCCTGCACGTTGGCCTGCGGTGGGATGTAAACATCGACCAGAATGAATGAAGTAAACTCATGGGGGGAGTAAAAGGGTTTGCAGTTAATGAAAAATGATTCCAGATCAGGAGAGCAGTGCTGCTGGATCACTGTCACGTCATTACACCAGCCACTGTTTGTGTAAAGACAGATTCCTCCACCTTTCGTCTCGCCAGAAAGTTCCATGTTACGATCCGCTCTGAAGAGTTGGAAGCCTGCCAGCTGCAGCGCAAAGTCCGGTATCGATCCACATAACCACGTCTCCATGAAGCACAAAACTGCAGATGTAGAAAAGTCTCTGTTTTTCCCCATCAGTAGATGGAGTTCATCCAATTTGTTGGCCAGTGAACGCACGTTGGAGAGAAATATATCTGGCAGCGGTGTACATTGTCCGCGTTGATGGAGACGCACAAGTGCACCGCCACGTTTCCCTCTCCTCCGGCATTTCACTGCATGGGCAAAGGTGAGGGCGCCTTTGGCCAAAATGCCCAATAAATCCACTGACGGCTCGAGAAAAGTGGGAAATAAATCCACTTGAGTTGCTCTCCTGATGTTCATGAGCTCTTCTCTGTTGAAAGAGATCCGAGAAGTGACGCAAAAAACAGGGTTTACAAACAAAAAAGGGCAAAACAATGTGCACCAAAACACCGAGGCAGCCATCTGTGGTGCCATTTTGTCACTCGTTAGTCACCAGTCTTTGAGATTGAGAGATGCCTGGGAAGAGCTTATGGAGTCATGAGGTCCATGGACAGAGGGGTTTGGGGATATTGATACCTTTGCTGGAGAACGAAGGTCTAAACCTTTTAGGGTCCTGTAGTGTTGCAGAATAGTGCAGAATATCAAACCTACTGTTCATTTTGGGTGAAACGTATAAAAAATGGTGCATATATAGCTCTTCATGTGCTCTTTAAATCTGGCCTAGGGGCCAATCCAATTTCTATCCAAGATGAGGAAAATACCATATTCTTTCTGGTTTAAATCATTCATTTCTTCTAATTGTTAATGTTTCACTCTATGAAACATTAACTATCTATATGTCTATTATCATGTTGGAGTCAATATTGAATGATTTTTAAGTCGTATCACAAATGGCAGAAAACAAATCAAAATGGCTGCAAAATTACTACCCAATAGGTCTATAAGATAAGATAAGATATTCCTGTATTAGTCCCACAGTGGGGACTATATACAAAGTGTGCAGCCTGTCAGGATGTTTATGCAGAGACCTGGGGTTGAAGCACATTTCAAGATTATTATTATTTATTCAAGATAAGTGGCTGAGATACATCAAATATCTCAAAATAGGTCATTGGCCTTCTTTACATTATACCGTGGGCTCTCGAGTCCGAAGGTCACCCCTGCGCCACCTTCCAGTCATACATTTTTTCATGTGATGCACGAGCTCATGTGATTCTTAATGACACTTGCAGTCCCCACGACACTTGCAATACGATGTACATCGTAGCCATCCTTGCCTTGATGCACTTGCAGTGACCAAGGCATCCTCTGTCCACATTACATCCGCACTTCAAAAAGGATGGAGGTTCATAAGTCTCACATAATACATATATCTATGTTTAAATTTAAAAAAAGGAGCATATTATAAACATACAGTATATGTGTTCGTATTACTGGTTTTCACCTATGATTTTGAAATGGCAGCCATATTGGAAAAAATGGACAAAAATCAATTGGTCCCTAGACTAGATTTATTCAGTGGGTAAAACTCTGTATGTGTGCCAGGTTTAGTACTTTTCACCCAAAGTGAACAATTGAGAGCTCTTTTCCAAAACGCTATAAATCCATTTTAACTGTTTTGAGAAAAATGACATTTTCTACACAGAACCA
>OMMV01198958.1:0-10388 GCA_900302635.1 Chatrabus melanurus
CCATGGAGGCCAAACAAAAACCGAACTGGAGGGAGGAAGAAGCGCTACTGCTTGCGGAATTAGTCGAAGAACGAAAGCATGTCATCAAAGGAAAATTTGGCCCGACATGACGGCACACCTGCTGTCATTCATGACAGCGTGCCCGCACTGTGACAACGGGCTGTGAAAAATGGCGGTTCCGTGAATGAGCTCTATAATCGCGCAGCCGATAACTGTCGCACTGAAGATTCATGATTCATGCTGTGACAGTGCGCAGAAATATGCGTAAAGTGCCTAAAGTGAGCGGTGAGATGACGTCCCTCACCAAGTCAGTTACAAAGATTATGCCCGCTCTGTCAACACGATACCGTTTGATTAACTGCGCGCCGTCAAACAATTCCAACACATTCTTTCGTTCCTGGAAGATCCGCGCACGTCTCCGTCTCCTTACTTCCATCACAGCCCCCTACTGGCAACTCCTAACCACTTGAGAGACAGCTCCCTTAAATAATTGGGAGAGTAAGAGTGATTCTTAGCTTTAAGAAATTTGATAAATAGCGTTTATACTTAAGTTTGAAAGTAGGAGTAAACTTCATGAATTCTCAGCACTTAAGACTAAAATGGCGCTTTGAGAAGCTTGATAAATACCGGCCCTGATCTTACCTTTGATCCTGGATGTTTGATATTAGAACCCAAATCCTTTTATTCTGATGCTGCCTTAGATCGTTGATCCTGATGCCACTGGTCCTGATTCATGGATTAAAACAATCAGCAATCAGGGTCTAACTTCAGTGATAAGGATGAAAGGTCAGGATCTGCCCTTGATCCTGATTCCTTCTTGATTACAGAATTAAAAGCAAGACAGACAGACAGAGACAAAAACATGACCCCCTGGGATCTTTGAATGCACATTCAAAGATCCAAGATTATGATCAAAGGTCAACAAACAGGATCAAACCTCAGGATCATATGTCAGCAATCAGGATCTAAAGTTTGTGATCAATATGAAAGATCAACGATCGTTGATCAATGATGAGTGATCAGGAACAAGGTTTAGCATCAGAATCACAGGTCAGCAAAGACAAACGTCGGTACAGGCTCTGGTCCAAAGATCAGCAATCAGGATCAAAATTTATCACGAAAGATCAAAATCAAAGATCATCGATCAAAGATGAGTGATGGAACAAGGTTTCGAATCAGGATCACAGGTCAGCAAACAGAAACAAAGGTGAGAGCTCAGGATGAAAGATCAGCAACCAGGATCAAAGAATGTGAAAGAGAAGATCAAAGGAACAAACCTCTAACAATGTAAAACAAAGAGATAAAAGAAAAATGTCAACAGAGGTGTAAACCGGAGGCTGTTGAACCTTGGTGAAGGAATGCACTGAGTGCCCTTCTAGTTTCTGTATGTAACAAAATGTGCTACTGATTTTCTGATACGAGGGTTAGAATCTTTTTTTTTCTTTCTTTTTTTTACTTTGATGGCACATTCCAAACAGGAATGTGGTTTGCAGCTCTCAAAGTCTGCGGTGTTTGATTTTACCATCGTTGTTTCACTGAAAAAGAACATCCTGTTTTCTGTTTACCGCACACTGCCACAGCAGGAACTGGAGTGTTAACATCTCAGAGTCAAACTTCTCACAGTTGAGTTTAACTCTTAAGGTGTTAACACACTCTATGTTAAATTTTGTACAGTATTGGAATTGTTTTTCATAGTTGATCATATCATTGTTGATTACACTCTCTGGAGATGTAACCTAACTCTGTGGAGGTGTAATTTTAACCCTGTCCATGAGTCGAGGGAGAAATCAGAAAAAAACAGCCCGTGTGGCACATGTTTCAAGTTTTCAGTGGCGCCGCTATAACATTGCTGTCGCCTAATAAATAGAAGGCTGTGGGTTCAAACCCAAGCAGATGCCTTTGTAAGTGGTGTCCTGATAGTCAATGCCCAAACAGTTACCATTTTCAATACAAACTACTCTCTGTAGTATTGAATATTACAATGTTGGGAGTTATACAGTAATTGTGAATGCTGACAGAGTATTGAATGTTTAACTCTTAGGGTTCTATCTTGACAGTGGGAGCAATACAAGCGGTGGAGAGTGTTGCAAATAATTTTGGGGCATGTCCAAGATGTATTTGCTGTCAAGACGATGCATAAACTGAGTGCAAAGCTGGGTGCTGGGCACAAAAGTGTTGGATTTAATGTAGTTTAATGGAGTCTTTTTCACTGGGACTCTACACCTAGATGTCTTTTCAACTATCCTATCATAGAGCTCTGAAATGATGATGTCACAGCCCCTTGACAACCGATCGACTGGCTCTACACAAACAATTGGTAGGAAAAAAATGAATGCAACCAAAATAGCCTCGTGACCGTCCTACTTTTATGACTAGCTAAAACATCTACTGCAAGGGGAAAATCATGACAAATCTGATCATGTGGTGGAAAGTTGTAATTATTTTCCAGGAGACTGTGAGGAATTTTGCGAGCTACCATGAAAGAAAGAAGTTTCAGCCTTGTGGTATGTGTTGCTGTTCTCCGTTTCGTTATGCCGCTGCGGGCGCTGGAGTTCTCTCTGCTCTCTGTGTTGCTTGACTTTCATGCTAAATGCTTAAAGCTAAATGCTGACAGACACGGCTAGAACTTCGTGAATGGCATTGGCCTACATCTGACTGCGGCACGTCATACCATTTTTCACAATGTTATCGATTTAAATATTTCTATATGCATATTTATGATCTGTAATGAGTGAGTAGACAGATTGGATGGTAAAACCGGCTGCTCTGCCATAAAGCCGGTGTCATTCCAGTGCGTAAGACCAGTGTAACCCCAGGCGTGAACCAAGTTGATATTATGTCACCAAACTGCTGATTGATACAATAAATATATATAAATAACTCACATTATTTGTTTAATTCATCAACGCTGTACACAGGGATGGAAAAAGGCCGTACATTGCACTCAGTTTGAAAAGTGTATAGTTGCTTTAAAAAGTTGATTTTGATTTAGTAAGGTAAACATGCACACGTTTAGCTCCGCATTGATGCTTTCATCTGTTCAGTGGTTTACTCTTGAGTTCTTTGAGTTTCGTACAATAACATTGATTAGCCCATTAGTTTCTGCTCAGTAACGCGGTGTTTGCATAATAAATAAATAATGCACCAATCAAATTCATTTTGCTTCTTGTTGCATGAAGCAGTAGAACCATGTTTCAAAAATAAATGTGACTTATAGACCGATGCAACTTATATATGCTTTTTCCTCTTCTTGACGCATTTTTGGACAGATGCGATTAATACTCCGGTGCAACATACAGTCCAGAAAATACGGTAAGGTAGGGCTCAAAAAGATTTAGTCATTGGATGGCTCCTCAGAGTACCGGTAGGTATGGCGAGCAGCATCTCCTTTACTTTAAAGTAACAGACACAGAAATAAGTTATTTCAGACATATATAAAAAAACTGCTTTCTTTTAAGAAGTCTCACCTCCTTGTTTATGCAGTGTATTTGGCTATCAACTTTAATAACTCTTTTAAAGACGCCTGATGACCCACATTAGCTTGCTGAAAAGGTGTATACTATAACCTTGAGTATTCCCTTGGCAATATTACCAGCAGTGGCAGACAGTGATTCTGTTGACCACCAATATGCAGGAGTTCAGAACAGGGTTAAAACTTTTTGCACGTTGGACAGCGTCATATTAATGCATTAAATCATACGAGTCAGTGGCATCTACATCCTCCATCCACCTACCATGTACTCCATGTTGGATGCGGGAGGGTACACTTGGCCTCTGAGCTTGTTGTGGAGGTCCAGGACGAGCTGTGCGTCACTATCAGTGATGGATCTCTTCCCTCTCTGCTTGGCCTGCCACCAGTCGCCCTCCTCATCCAGATACTTGTCCAAAATCTGCTCCCAGCCCGTGGAGTTTGGAAGCATCTCCATGGAAATGGCTGCGTGGAGCAGCATGAGCATTAACACGCCCCTCAGCCAATGGCTCATCCTGATGGTGCCAGTGATGTGGATGATGTCAGGTGGTGCCAGCACAGAAAGACACTCCTCTATGTGTACAACCGGAGCTGGCAAGAAGAGGAAGCAAAACAGAATCATCATCAAGGCTTGAAGCTGATGTTCTATAACACAGAGGATCGATATTGGTGTGTTGGACTGCAGAGCGTTGCTTTGGTGCCTCTGTCTAACTCATGGCAGAGTGGATTAAAGTTGGCCAGCTTTTTGGAATATTTTGCTACATTTATGGGAAATGGGGAAAATGGGTGTGGGGGAAAAATCAGAAGTCACAGCAAATAATGAATGCAATTAAATGCATCATGCAGATAGTGCACGTTTTGGTGTGCATGCTGCACTGAAAGTGGAGTCCAGTCTCTAGACGTGCACACTGGACCATATGCGGAGTGCTGTAATATTCATTTACCTTTAATGAATTGGAAAGGAGCCCACACGCGTGTTGAGATCCTGACAGATCTGTGCAAACTTCAGCAGCAACAAAAGCAAAGTGGGAGGGGGGGGAATCCTCTTTCAGAGTAGTTAGGAAAACTCTGGTGGAGTGCTGCAGACTCTCTTCAGCTGATGTGGGAAACAAATCAAAGCCCGCTTCTCTCTTTTGGTCACTGGATCTTTCCTCTGTCAGGATCTTGCACCAAAGCCGCTAAAGCATCACTTTTGCACATTTTATCCTCAGCTTGGCCGCGCTGGGAAAACTCCGCCCACTGACCACGCCTCTCCAAGAAGTTAGCTCCGCCTCCTCAGTTATGCTGTGTGTGCAGAATAAACAGAGTCCTTTTCCCTGGGTGATTTCACGTCCAAAAAAAGCACAAAAAGTCGCACATCCCACAAGAAACTCGTAAGTAATCTGCAGAGACTTTTATTTTCTCCTATACTTTGTGGTGAGTTCACATTTAGGGGAGATCGGGACTGTGGTAACAAGCTGATCAATAAAGTTGTTTTAAGCATATATTGATAAACTATGGAAGTCCGTTTCCATACTAAGTAGCCTACATAAAAGCAAACAATAATACAATATTTTAAAAAATCCTACAAAATGTCAAGATATGATTAAAAAGTCAAAATTTCTAAATGATAATGAGATTTTTAAAAAATCATAATTGAAATTTTTAGCTTTCCCAGGTTCCCAACCACGCCCAGCCAATTGCCACCGTGCCTACCAAAGCCCTGTGGCTCAGCCGGGACTCCGCTACTTCAAGGCGTTCCTGGGCTCTCCACTTCCAGCCTGTTCGCACCATGGTGCCTGCTGACGCCACTCAGTCCTCTATGGTACAAGAGACCCTGAACTCCTCATCGAGGCTGCTGAGCGGGAGCTGGCGCTTATTGCTTCTACCATCCAGTACCGCACTTCTTAGGCTGCGTGGTAAGCCCAGTCACCTGCTGAGGTAGCTGCTGATCTTTCTCTCCATGGTCTCCACTGTTGACTGTTGATATTATTAACCATCGCAGGAACACACACACACACACATTATATATATATATGTTACCTTCTCCGAAACAAAATGCACTCAAGCACAAGAAGTTTTAACACTGCAATTCTAACTAAAATTCAATAAACACACAACATAACCTCTGGGTTAATGCCTTCCAGACTTCTGGGAGGGCTTTAACTTTTAAACTCTTTCACTGTAATTTGACAGTGGACTAGCAGAGTATCTGACTGATGGGTTGTTGGCCCACTTAGCTTTTGTTTTGCCGTGGCAACAGACATGGTTTCCTGTGCAGAAAAAAATGTGTCAGCTTTTTGCAGTGTGTGGACAATGGTATGAATTTGCACTTGTTTCTATGTGCTTTGTGTGTATGTGTGTGTGTGTGTGTGTACGCACAAAGGTCAGGTTTGGTACAAAATGGATGCAGTGTGTTTTGTACCAAATGATGACAAATATATTCATGACAAATATAATTATGGCAAATTCAGATTTGTAATTATTTTATTTTTTTATTTCAGGTTTATACATGATCTTTTAAGAACCCGAGGAGGTCATTTTGATGAGTGGCAGCAAAATGACGGTCAAATAGGACAGCCAGCTGATCTGTAGCGAACTCCTGGATATCTCTCATCTGAATGCCCAAACATACAAACTCTGTGCACTGTTTCTCTGGGATGCTGCTATTCACCTTCTTGTTGTGTATTCAATTTATCCCATTGTGAACAATGGGCCTCACGCAAGAACCACTCAGACTCGTTTGCAAATTGCTCGTATGAGTGTTTTAAGACAACTTCCCGACCCGCATTCACCAATTCTCTCATATTTTGAGTTTTTTTCATAGGTATAAACGCAATCTCAGAATAATCCAGCCCTGTACTAAGAGTCATCTGAAAATAGTCTGCTGTGATCCAAACCTATGCTTTCAGGAATTGACTGAATATTTCATTACTTTGAAGTAGTTTTAGTTTGAAAATCCTACAAAATTACACGTCAATTACACATTAACGTTATCCTGTTGAACTATACAATTTGAAATGTAGTATAATTCTAAATGTATTTATATAGCCTAACGATATCATTAATTTAAGATACGATAAGATATTCCTTTATCAGTCCCGCAATGGGGAAACATTTAAGCATCACAAAGCTCACTCCAGGCGCTTTGCACAGGTCAGCCCCTGCCGTCACGAAGGGGGTGAGTTGCGGTTCGGGTGGTCAGACTGGTACGGGGGATGATAAAATCCCCTGCCTCCGAGAGGTGCGTGGGGGCAGATGGGCCATAATCCAATCCATCCAGTGCAGAGGAGGAAGATTTCGAATGGGAGCCAGTGGGACCCCTGCCAGACAGCAAATTAATATAAACATCTCACAGTGTAAAACAACTTTTGACATATTATTTCATTCATCACTGTGCTGAAGACTGAGCCTCGACCCTCTCCCATGGTAGACTGATAGTTTTCCAGTGGCAAGACTTTTTAAATCCAATTGAATGTCCCTTGGATGAACCAACAGTAAAAGCACTTATTTTTTTCCCCTTGCTCTGGCTTTTGTAGGTCCCTTAATTCCACTTTTTTACGCTGTTAACAATTACAGTCTTTCTTTATAGTCCTCTAATAGCAGCACGTCAATCAATTGCTGAAGTTCCTCTTCTGTGTCCTTTTCCCAGTGTCCTGATTGCACACCTCTGCCAGATGTAGGCAGAGCACATAGCATTATGTGGTATTTTGGGGGCGATATTTATGCTAATTCACTCATGTACACACAGGTGGAATTCAGCATGTGTGTACACATAATTTAAGCAGTTTTCTGAATTTACGAGCATTTCCTGAATCTGGTGTGGCACACTCATACAAGCCCATCATACCAAAAAAAGGTATGAGAAATTCGAGAGAAATTTACAAAAATGTTCTTGCATGAGGCTTCTTAAGTTATATTTGATTGTCTCAGTTGCAAATTTTTTTTATGTGACTGCATGTTCTGTCAATCCTGTGCGGTGCCTTCTGCCTTAATAGAATGGCCATAGCAGATGGCAACCCCACTGAGTTTGGTCTGCTTGACACTTCTTCCCGTAGAATAAAAAATGATTTCGGAATTTTTCCTTACCACTGTCAGCAGCGTGCTTGCTCATGGGGTGGGTAAGGTTCAAACCTTACTCATCAATAGTGCTTTGAAGTGACTTATGATTTCATGTCAGGTCAGGTGCCAAGTGTCGCTGTATCCATCGCACAATGAAACCGCCCTGCGTCCTGGATGGCAAAAACCCAGTCAGTTCACCTCTACTTCCCGAAAGTAGCCATCTATCTGCCGCAGCCAGGTGATATGTGAGCATCCTCTAGGCCTTTTATGCAGTTGCTGGGGTCCTCAACACTGAGGCATCTGCATGCCCAGAAAACTGTGCCACATGGACAAAATGTCAAAGTTGACATTCCCTTACAATGCAAGTAGTACACCTCATCTCAGTCTCCCTAAGTAATCTTTTGCGCACAGTCATTTCCATGGTAACCAAGGATCCTCCTAAGAGACCTAGTTCCAAAGACATCCATTCATCACCTTAGGTCAGTAGTTAGTGTCCAGGTCTTACCACCATACAGTAAGACAGGAAGATCCAGGACCTTGAAGACTTGGACCTTCGTTCTCTTGCAAAGGTATTTGCATCACCAATGCCTTTTGGTGGTACCTGTGTGTTATCATTTGGTAGAAGTAGAAGTAAGTCCTATGCAGGCCCTGAGGCCCATTGGTGCCCGTGCTTATCCTTGGATTCTGGATTCCGCAGCATGAATCGGGTAAGTCTGTGACTCCACCTGTACGGGATGCCAGTCCAATGCAGGTTAACTCCCAAGCCAAGGCTGGTACCATTTACAGCTGGCTGGACTGGGACAATGCAGAAGAAGCGTGTTGTCCACAGACACAGACAAGTAGTGTGACTGGGAATCAAATCCAGATCTACATATTGGTAACCCACTGATGTCCTGCTCTACATCATGTATATAATTTAGTGTTATATAAATAAATGGAATTGAAATATATTTTGTGTTTTTGTGTATTCTCTTTGGGGGTTTTTTGTTTGTTTTTTTGGGGGGGGTCTTTTTTTACTGTAGCTTAATCCAATGACACATTGTAAGCTAGCTTAAAAAAACTATCAAATGATAGTGCTCTCTAGGTACATTTTAGTGTTTGTAAAGGTTTAAAACTACGGTTGTACGAAATAAGTTCAGTTAAAAAACATTAAGAACGTTAAAATTCACTCTTTGAGACGAAAAACTGAAACAATTGCCCTTCTTTCTTCCATAATGTGTGGTTTAAAAAGGTAAAAGTTTGGTCAGTTTTGAGTAATGCCCTCTGCTGTGTAAGGTAAAAAAAAAGAAGTGATATTGGCCTGAAGGCCTTGTGCCCCCATTCGCACGGTGGCTGTACACTGAATGTATGGAAAGTTATTGTCATTTTCAGGTTTTTTTTTTGCTCTGTGACCTTGATAAGTATGTCAAGGTCACTTACCATCAAACTCATCCAAGATCTCCATGGGATGCATCTGTGGTACAAATTTGGTGGCCGTGCACTGAATGTATGGAAAGTTATTGCAAGTACTGCTATTTTCGGGTTTTTTGCTCTGTGACCTTGGAAAATAGGTCAAGGTCACTCATCATCAAACTCATCCAAGACCTCCATGGGACGCATCTGTGGTACAAATTTGGTGGCAGTGCATTGAATGTATGGAAAGTTATTGCGAGTATTATTATTATAAATTTTTTTTTTTACTCTGTGACCTTGGAAAATAGGTCAAGGTCATCATTGAACTCATCCAAGACCTCCATGGGATGCATGTGTGGTACAAATTTGGTTCGCCGTGCACTGAATGTATGGAAAGTTATTGTGAGTAGGTTATTTTTGGGGGGGTTTTGCTCTGTGACCTTGGAAAGTAGGTCAAGGTCTATCATCGAACTCATCCAAGACCTCCATGGGATGCATCTGTGGTACAAATTTGGTGGCCGTGCACTCAACTTATCAAGAGTTATTGCGAGTACTGCGTTTCACCCGAATACACGCATGCACACATGCACGCACGGATAGAGAGCATTTCTATGTTCTCCCGCCGGGGTGACGGGGAACAATAACTGACTACCAGCCCATGTGGTAACCAACCCTGGTCTCCACTACATTATTACAATTATTTATTGATATTAATATATCTCCAATAAACTTTTATGATCTTCCAGAAACTTGTAGTATTCAATCTCAGGTATGACACATCTTTCCATATAGGACAAGTGTTTAATCCTCGGAACAGTAAAATGTATTAAACCGCGTGCCTGACTTTGGAATTTACATTCATTTACAGCAGACACGCCTCTGTGGTGTGTGGCAGTTGAACAGCCTCATTCTCTCATGTCTTACTGTTCACAGGTGATTGCTTTTAGGGGATTAAAACACAAACCAATCCCTGTTAATTCCAAACTTAAACCTTTCGTCACCGTTTCTCCCTCCAGGACAGTACAGATTCCATAATAGCAACAAGCAGGTTTTGTCTTTTGTCATCTGGTCATTTTCACTGCTAGCTAGGGCACATGTGGAAACTAGCTAATCACCAGCCTCGCTGTGTTTGCTCAGACTTTCCACAGGGAGACACAATCTCCTTGTAGTCTACCTGACAAACATAATAAACCAAACGTTAGCCAAGATGAACATATGCCCACAATGATTTGGCAAAATCCCCTTGTTTCCATGACTCCCTGCTGTCTTTTTTGCCGTTAGCGCTCAGGTGAGTCATGGATTCAACGGGTACTTTTCAAGAAGCAGAAGAATACACTCACCGGCCACTTTATTAGGTACACCTGCTGCACATCCCACCTGCTGCTGTAGCCCATCTGCTTCAAGGTTGGACGTGTTGTGCGTTCAGAGATGGTATTCTGCATACCTTGGTTGTAACGAGTGGTTATTGGAGCTACTGTTGCCTTTC
>OMMV01198985.1:0-12199 GCA_900302635.1 Chatrabus melanurus
GTCGGTACCCGGCTAGCATCGCCGATTCTTTGGGCTATAATGGGGATATATATTTATGACATATTTTGTAGATTTTCTTTAGTGACTGTTTTTTCTGGTTTGAATTGTATAAATCATTCATTAGACAGAGTATGGATGTAAGCATCAAATAGATATGTTCATGTAAATGACATGTATTTGGCCAGAATGATATATTTGTGACATATTTTGTAGATTTTCTTTGGTGACTGTTTTTTGTGCTTTGAATTGTATAAATCATTCATTAGATAGATCCTAAAAAAGTGCAATCATTCATGTGATAAGTTTCAATGCAAGAATCTTTGTGATAAAAATGTTACTGTAGGAATGAACCAATGTTTATGTTTTTGCCATACATAAAACAATGGTATTCTGTTGCAGAACATACACATGTGTGTGTGTGTATATATATATTCTGCAAAATTAGAAGAGAGACAGTGGAAAAATAGCAAGGCTGTAAAAAAAAAAAAAGATTTGTTGACTCCATTGGATTAAGTCAAGTGGAGTCAACAAATCTTTTTTGTTGATTTTTTTTGTTATAAGTATAACAAATATAATTTTTGTTATAAACATGTAGAAAAGACCTTGATTTTTCAGATGTTAAGTGGCTTCACGGATGTGACTCATGCTAATACTAATGCTCGTATTAAAAGGCAGCATGTGCACTCAAAATGTACCAATATGAAACTGTAAGATTTAAAGCTTAACGTAACATGTTTGAAGTATGTCTCTAGCTCTCATACTATTTGTCTAAGCGCATGAACGTTAGTAGAATTGATGTCATTTAAATATTTTATGTTGCACATTATCTGCAGTGAGCAACACTTGTTTTTGTGCTTAGCAGAATATTTATATGATATATATATCATATAAATTTTAACAAATGTGTCTGTAATACATATATATATATATATATATATATATATATATATATAGATATATATATATATATGTTACAGACACATTTGTTAAAATCGTTTTGAGTGAACACTTCACCTTTGGCAAGATAATCCACCCACCTGGCTGATGTGGTATATCAACATGCTGATTAAACAGCATGATTATTGCACAAATGTGCCTTGGGCTGGTCACAATAAAAGGCCATTCTAAAATATGGAAAAGGGAAATGCTCACTAATGTGTATTTTAATATATTTGTGAACAAAATTGGGAGAAATAAGCTTTTTGTGTGCATCTTAAAATTTTTACATTGAAAGACAGAGCAGTTTACTTATAAACAGATTTTCATGAAGATGGATAGATGACCTGCATTCAACAAAGTTTCCTAGTCAGTCCTGATTAATATTTTTAAGATGAAAAGTTGAGGCATTTTGGCTCCCATTAGATTAGTAATACTGCTAATATTTCAAAAGCTCAGGGAGTCTGTAAAGAAACAAGGTTTAGGTCAAGTCAAAGGTCATTCTATTTGTCTATAAGTTTGGGCCCCTGAAGACCAACAACACCAAGGGATAGGTCTTAACATGCACACTCATAACTCACGTTCTGATGAAAGTGTGAATTATCTTGCAATGGCAAGCTGACATAAGTACTCATGAACTTTAAATGTCAAATACTATGATCCAAAATAGATCCACCTCCTGTTACTAATCTGTATTTTAAATGGAAGCATTATAAAATGTATTATTGTGTTCCAGTGTTTGCAGTCATTGCAATTTATTTATACAGTGAGGCATTATAGGGAAATAAAGAGGATAGTCTCGTGCAATTAATGACTGAAAAAAATCAGTGAAACAATGGAAAGCGTGTTAGAACAAAGTTTTAATCAGAGAAGGAAATATTCAGATAAAGACAGAAAAAAATGTAAGACATGATAAGAAGAAAAACAGTGTACGAAGGCTCAGGAAATGAAAGAGAAGCTTTAAGTTAACAATTTATCTATAGGTCTTTGAAGCAAGAAAGCAATCTGCATTTAAAGCATCAAAGAATCTAAGGAGAGACCACATACAATAATTAGCAGGAAAATGTTTAAAAGCAGAGTATATTGCCCTGAAGACATGGAGACATAAAAACACTTCTTTTACTGCAACCTTGATTTTAGTGTGCAGCATTAAACTATGCAAATCATAGATCATGAAGGAGACCATCTGTTAAAGTGCTTTTTGAAGCAGCAACATTGTGGTGCCTGAGGAATTGGGAGACAAAGTGGAAAAATTGTGAAGTTTTTACTCACGTAATTTGGAATTATCTAAAATGGCAGCTTTGGTTTTGGTAACTCATCCAGATCAAGGCACCATTTTATTTTAAATAATATACTTTCCATATACTATGGAGACTATGCATTACTATCTTGAATAATTAAGATACATTCGCTTACATAAACATTGAAGCCATGGGCTACAGCTGAATACTCATACTCAGCAGTACATCACCATCTGTAGCGTACTCTGAATACTAATAATGCATTTAGTGGTAGTCAAACATTACCCAGATGATCGACTACCTCCGTAAAGTGCAAACGAACTACACTACGCTATCCCATGATACAGCCAGAGCCTGGTAACCAAAGAAGAACTCCCCAGAAAAATTCAAAGAAGATAGCCGACATACATGAAAATGGTAGCAGCATCCAAGGAGCCATGGCACTGGACAAATATACATCATGAACTGTTTAAAAAAGTTTGTCATTGCAAAATAGAAATTTTCGTGGCATACTTGGGTATGCGCATATGCGTCATCTGTTAACGTCCGGGTCAAAGGACAAGTAAATCCTTGGTCACAACTGGAAGCACGAATTGTGGGATCGATCGTACATCCCCTGCGAATTGTGGGTGCCGTGGAGGTCGTAGAGGTAGAGGAGGGCTTCGGCAGAAAGGCGTACGTCTGCCTTGCGGGTCGCAGGGGCTATGGTAGAATCTACTTTCAGAAATGTGCTCTTATTTTGAAGGGCACTCAGGCAATGGTTGCTCTTCAAAATAAGAGCACAACACGACAGGGGACACGTGAGATGTCCTTTCAAGCAGGAACACTAATTGCAACGTGCGGTTAACGTGGAGATCGTACTCACTTCTTGAGTTTGTCTTGCTACGTGCATATGTGGCACGCACTCCCCACTTATGAAGAGAATGGAACGCATGGCGAAAGTACGTCAGACTTGCATCACTTTTGCGTCACACTTGCCACACACGCTCGTGATGACGTCTGAACAACTCCTTGCGAACGCCTTGCGGATGGAGCAAGTTACACTTGCGGCCTCGTTGTTCGCTGGGAAGTCGTAGAATTTGTTGGACATGTCCAACATCCGGCGTACGTGCTTACAGGCTGTCTGCGGCTTTGAAATTTCACACGTCGGATTTGCGTGGCACATGAGATTCTGCACACAATTTGGACACAAACAGGCCGTAGGAGCCTGTATGGCCGGTTGTGACCAAGGCTTAAGATAGTGGTGGCATACTACGTCCGAATTTCGTCCCTACTACTGGCTCACTTACTTCTAGTACGTACAACAGTAATGGTTGGGTAGTACATTCCGAACCAATGTCAGTACAAACTAAGTCTTCGAATGCAGGGGTTGTAATACGTTGACATGAAACGGTCAAGGTCTGGCAACAGCTGAGATGCAGGGCAAAATATACAGTAATTTTGTGATAAATGTGAGGATTAAAACATTTCACATCCCACACTTTAAAAACCACACTCTATTTTATAACTTTTTTAGAACTTCAGAAGAAAATATGCTGAAATGCATGGCACTGTTAATTAAGAAAAGTTCAAAAGGCACAAATTAAGCAAACAGTGCAGTGAAGTTACAGTTGCTCATTTTAGTTTCACATGTGCAACTACCATGTGTGTAATTTTTGCAAAAAATACAATCTTTTTAATGTAAAGAAACATTCTAAAAACGGTAGTAAGAGGGTCTCCACACCTGCGGTTCAATCCCTGCCTTCTTGGTGGAAAATGTGGGCCTTGGTGCTTGGACTCCAGACCGAAGAGAGGACACACGTTCTGGAGAAAAGGCAGACGTGGGAGAACTGATCACTGGTGGCCCAGACATGGGAGTGACTCTGTAATCTGATGGATAGTCTGCTCCTCCTGTTTGGCGCAGAGGAGGAGGCTGGAGAGGCATGTACTGAGTAGTGAACTGGGATGGAGGATTGTTAGGTAAGGAAGTCTGTCTGGAGTGAGACTGGGTAGGAATCAGGTTCTTGGCCTGTGGTGCTCCTCTGGGCAGGGAACTAAAGGGATCCTTGATTGGGTTGAGAATGAAAAGGGAAGAGTTGAGTTGGTAGGGCCGGTGCCTTGACAGGTCCATCTCAATCTTGGTGCAACCATTTTCCAAAGGAATTGGCTCTGGAACTGGCTCTGGTGGTGGTGCTTTTTTAGTAGGTTTTCGCTTGACTGCCTGTTGGGCATTTATATTCTGTGAAAGCTGAGCAGTCATGTCAGAGTTTTTGGCAATAGCTTTGACCCTACCGGGCATGTTTGACGGATACACCCAAGATGGTGGAAGAGACATTGTAGGAGAAGGAGACCTCATTTGTCCTGCATTCGGATTCTCAAGTATATACTTCTCCATCCTGGATTGACGCTTGGCAAACAGCTCAGCCCCCTTTCCTGACGCATTGGCAAGGCTCTGGTCTGGTCTGTGCTCTTCTCTTGGTCGTGTCCTGGAGCTCTTGAGGCAAGAAGACCATTCTGGAGCCATGGCTTCCTTAGCCTTGTCCTCATTCTTAGTGAGGAAGTTAGAGGCTTCTGCACCCAAAGCCAGTAATTCTTCCTCAGATGCTGGCTCAGGCACAGATCTTTGTCCATGTTTTTTCCTTTCATCCACCCCTTGGACCAGAGAGAGCAGCTCAGGGTTCGGCGCTATCACTGGCTTCTCTTTGAATGTGAACATCGATTTCTTATGTGCTCTTCTGGCAGTACCTTCCTCAAGTATTCCTGTTTTGATTTCCTCTATGGGTTTCCTCTCTCCTGTGGACTGAGGCACAAAGGTGGACGGCTTTGGCGCTGTTGGTGGGCCGTAATGGGGCATGGGTGGGTTTGTAGAAACATACTGAGATACAGCAGAAGGAAAATGGGATGGTGGAGGAGAGGAAGGAAACGTGACGGGAGACGCTGGAGGTGGACTGGAGTAAGTATGCAGAGGTTGATTAGTGAAGGCTGGTAGAGGGGGTGTGGGATATGATGGAGGTGGAGGTGGAGGTGAGAGTGCCACAGGTTGGTGAGCAGTGAAAGGAGGGAGAGAAGGAGTGCTGTATGTAGGAGGAGGGGGGATGTCCATTACTGGGCTAACCGCCTTTGGAGACTGCACTGTCGGCGAAAAGAAAAACGGTCTGGCAGTGCGATTGATAGCTGTTTGTTTGGATATTGACACAACCACCCTCTCAGGTCCAGAGGTAATATGGCAGCCATTAAGGAGCTTTCCAGCAGGGGCCTGAACCACATTTGCCCCCATTTCTCCCTCAGCATGTCCCATCAAACTTGGATCAGTATTATTGTTACCAAGGGGAATCTCATCTTTGACTCTGCCCTCAAACTCCGCATGGATTGTATCTCTCGCCTCCTCCTCCTCCTCTTTGATTTCCTTCACAGGGAGAAAATGCCTCTCTTGGGTAACGCTGTCCTCTATATCTTCTTCCTTGTGAAAATACTCAGCTGTCTCCTCCATGATTTCACCTGCTGTATCTACTCCCCCAGGTGGTGACAAGAGTGGCTTGGTGGCGCTGTTCTTACAGTTCTGGCTTCTGTCGTTCTCCTCACTGCCCTTCTCTGCCCATGTCAGCTCATTAGATGAGGAAACTGATTTTACATTCTCTGCTCCGTCTCTCACCGACCCCTCGCCACTGCTTTTGAGTGTAAAGGCGTTGACTCGCTGCTTGCGGCGGTTGAAGAGCTGGACTCCTCTGGACCTGGAGTTGGAGTTGGAAGGAACAGTGAGCTGAGCAGCAATGATCTGACTCCGGATACGAGCCTCCTTGAGCTCCTTCTCTGACAAACTGGCACTTCTGGTCAGATCTAAAAACAGAAATTAGAAGAAAAAAAAAACGCTTTTCAGTGTGATAAACAACAGATTATATAACAGACATTTAATTAATAACAAAATGAAACTTAACTGTGGGAGGACTTTTAATGTGTTATATATTTACTCAACCCATTAATGGCTGGAAAAACAGTTTATAATTCTTTGATTGTTCTTTATTGTTTAAATTCCAACCAATCTGTGAATAAAACAGAGTTCTGTACAAACGTTACTCTGCTGACTGGATCTGTTTAGACAGAGCTGAATTAGATGGAGACAAGACACTTTAACAGGAAAATGAAAAGTTGAACTAAATATAATTGTTTTTAGTTATGTCATACACAAATTTTACATTTATTTTGGAATTTAGATGAAATGTGCATATATCAAAACTGATCGCTTGTTTTGTTGGTGTACGGCAACTATTTCAGTCAGCAGGACTATTTCCTCTGCTGTGTGCAGTCGTCCCTCCCTGAGCATTCCTCCACTGCTGAGAAAATTCCCTGCTTGAGCGTCCAACATGCCTTTGGTTGCTTCCTGTTGTTAATGTGAGCAGTCAACTTTTACAATATGTGCCTTCCAAAAGTGACATCTTTGGACTAATGTACACACAAAAAAATCCCCACATCACTCATCTTAAGCATGCATCCTGCATCAGTTCAAGTTCGTAAAATGAAAAGCAAAATTGCATCTTTGCAAATTTCAGGTGAATCAAAAAGTGAAGTCAGGCATCACTCCAATTCTCTGATGAATATTTCATTTTGCTGTAGAGAGACTCATTGAGCTGACTATCACCTCTGCTGAGATTATTCATGTACTTGATATAATAACTAGTGGGTGATATTAACATTCCTCCAGAATGATTTAAACAATTGGCACAGCCATCATATTTTCATAATTACACCCGTGTGCAGTGGTAGTGCATGCAAGGGTATTTTATTTGTGTGAGTAAATGCAGCAAGCTGTTGTGAATTTTCTCTTGTTTCTTTGGTAATGTAATTTACTTGGGATATATGCAATGTCTATTTGTGATGCTGCATCACATGACACTGTGTTTAATTGTGGGAGGATACCTCTGAAGGTCTTGGCGTAAAATGCATAGCCCGCTATTGATCTGAACATATTTCATGATTATTTATGAAAGTTTTGCTGGATATCTGCTAGACCAACGCATTGTCACTGCCAACTCATCACATATTTACGCTTGGTCAGTGCCCCTTTGTGTCATTATGTGGCAAGTTAGGTAGCCCTTTGGCATCATTTAGTGACGTGCGTCGAAACACGTTTTTTGCCCGCAGAGTCAGTTCTCTCTGACAACACACAAAACTATCTGCTTGACTTCTGCGCCATCAGGGAACATTCATCTATGTTTGGGTTGTGGTTATGGTCATAGTTAAGGTTATGGTTCGGGTTAGCATTTCCCTGCACGTCACTAAATGACACAAAGGGGGCTACCCAACTCGTCACATATTGACATTCAGTCAAAAAAAAAAAAAACAGTTTTGCATCAAAATGCGATGAGTTGGGAGTGAGAATGGGTTGGCTCGACACAGGTAAGACACTCACACAGGTCTGCTGTGTTAGTTATCAACACTGACGTGAGTTACAGTTGCAATGTTTTTAATTGGTTTTCCAAAACAAGTCAGTGAGGAGACTAATGTTTTATCATAGTTTTATTGAAAGTATTTCTCATAGTTTTTAGTGGAGAAATTCAGAGTTCTCAGTTTCCATTGACTGCAGCATGAACTTCCAACCTTGCGCATGAGCTTCCTCCTTCACGCTGTCTGCAAAAGCCGGCAAAATTTCAAGGCGCGAACTCACTATATTTGCCATGGAATCCCCACCAAATAAATACTTTACCAGCAATAAAATAGCTGTAATTTTGTGATATACCACAGAAATAAATGTAAATTGTAATAGCTGCATTACAAAATAAATGTTCTCAATTTGGTGAAAAGTCAAACGGGTATACAGTTTTAAAGCTACAGTGTGTAGAATTTTGGAGTATTTATTAGCAGGAATAGTTGGGTTCATTAGTGTATAAATTACCTGCAACAACGAATCTATGTGTTTTCATAAGCTTATAATGAGCCCTTCATATCTACATGGGAGCGGCCTCTTTCATGAAGGCCACCATGTTGCTCCACCATGTTGATGAAGTAGCCCAAAAGGGACATACCTACTCCGTCTTTCGCATTTTGTAGCGCAGCCGGAAGACTGAAGAAAAAAGAAGAGGGATCAGTGGTTGCTCCCCTCCTATATGCTGTTTAATGGTTGCTAGTGCAGGCTAATAAGTTTGAGAACCCTCATTTTTGTGAACTTGAGGATTATACATATTGTTTATCATAAGAGAAGGCAAGGGAGCATGAATCCCCGTCACCAAAGTCACAAAAACGTGAAGGGAAGCAAAATTGTGATGGGTGACCGCATAATGCAATCTGCAACTTCACCACTAGATGACACTAAATCCTACACACACTGTAGCTTTATGCACAATATGACCCCTTTAATTAAAAGACTGAGTTCTATTTACATAAAACCACTTAGTTCATACCTACTTACTACCTATTGTTGATTTTCTTAAAATTTAACAAATTATTTCAATATTTAAAAAGGGAGTAAATCATGGCTATAAAGCTTGTTATTTCTCTAAGGAAATCCATCATTGTCAGTATCCACCGCAACAAATCAATCAACCTAACGGTCTGTTGATCTGCACGCCACACAGTAAAAAATGTGACACTGTGAGCCAACAATATATCAACCAAACAACATGTTTGTGACAGTATAACAAGGGGAAAAACATTAATATACAATCCTTTAAACAAACAGAACTCGCACTGACATGGACAGGAGCATAAATCAGTTTTATACACTGCTGCACTGAAACGAAGCAGCCTGTCACACAGGTACTTAACTGTATATTCAGAGTCTTTTATCAAGGTTGTCAGTGCAGGCGGCAAACCCTCCACAGACCCCAATAACGCAAGTGATTGGCAGTCGACAATTCACCATCAAGAACACATTGGAGCAGCGAGCAGAAGAGAGTTTCGAAATCAAATATCACCAACTACCTCTAGTGATGCCAGACAACAGATCGAGTGTCTGACAGGTGTGAATCTCATCAGGGATTACTATCACGACCGAATTAGTCAGCATGTTTGTGAGAACTCTGAATTTCTGTTTATCATTCCACTGAGATACCAGGAGGAAGAAAAAAAAAACAGGGACAAAGCTAAGTTTCTCAATAGTTTCCAGCCAACTTTAGCTCATAGAAGAATATCAGAACTGAAAACAAAAAATTATGTTATGAACGAAAACCATTAGTGAATGTCAACACGTGCTAGAAAAGACTAAATCTTGACAGATGCAATTGCAAACACACAAGCTGGAACCATTCTCAATAAGTCAACTTTTCTTCGATCGAATAAGAAAAGTTTGTTTATCTCGATGAATCCTGTTTCTTGCCTTACCTCTTTTTTTTTCAGAGCTGCGCTCCACAGTCGTACTTCCACAAGCCTTTTCAGTTTGACTGCGTCTGATACTTCACACCCCCTTTTTGCAGTCAGACCGAGGATCAGATTTCTTTCTTTTAGCACACGCAGCTCCACAGTCCACCGCAGGGAGGGAGGGCGGCCGCGTGCTGTCATTCAGCTCTCAGCTCTGTTTCACTTCTGAGCCACCACAGCCTTTTACTAATTAAAATCGGAGACATGCCTCTGAGAAAACAGCCCAGGGCTTCTGTTGAGAACGTATATTGATGTCACGCTCAACTACACCGTGTTGTGACAGCTCCGAGGAGGTGTCCAATCAATGTCAGGTATTGACCAGCCAGTGTTCCGCAATGGAAAGGAAGTGTCTGACCCCCGGTGCAGTCTCTGAGGTTGAAAGGGAATCCGACCACTTCGGCCCTGTGCATGGATTATCTGCAGCACATGACCTCTGCTGCCCTTCATGTCCGTCTGGAGGTCACTATGTGGGGCTTTTCTTTTGTGTGTGTATTGCACTGACTGATTCTGACTTCTCCCCAGGTGGTTGCACTCTATGAACCCTTTGGCCACTTAACTCCAACCTACAAGGGCAAGATAGGAATTTCCTGTCCTCCAGCAGAGACAAAAACTAACCCTTAGCAGTGATGCAAGCGTGTCCACATCACATTGTTCACCATCCCCGCCCCATTCAACTTTCTCTACCCCATCTCTCTGCCCTCTGTCCCCTCATGCCTGCGTGGGTGAGAGCAGACAGAAAACTCCCCCACTGCGGGAGGATTTAAGTCAGAGGCCAGCCCTGCTTTTGTGTATCAAAGGTCAGATTACCCTTGTCGGATGTTATCTTTCTCTGGGCGATGGCTGTGGGGTGAGTGGGATGACAGCACTGGCTCCTGCGGGTGATGTGATAAGCCGTATGGAAAGACGCAGATTAACTGAAGTCCTGGGATTTTACCAGGCTGGATGTGACCTAAACTGCCCCTGGAACACAAACCAAGCCCTTTCTTTTGTGTCTCATGAGGCACCTCTGCAGCAGTGCTTTTTGTTTTCGTGTTTGGAGATTTGTGGAGGCGCATTAAGTTGATGGGAGCATGTTGGAGGTATGGATGCCTTAGCTCTATATCAGAGCTTTGACCCCTCCTAACTTTTATGCGATGGCTGTTTGACCTTTGTGTTATGTTTCCTCTCTGCAGAATAGCTTTTTGCTCTCTTGACATCAGTGCCTAGGAGATTTGGAGCCAGGTGAGTATTGCTTCAGTGTTTTTCCATATTATATTTTAATAATATAATACTTCAGTGTTAGTTGACAGCTGTGGAAGTTAGAAGCAGGGAACAGCTTCCAAACAGCTTTTCCCACAAGCCCATTATTATGGGCGGCTGTGTTATATACAAGGACTGCCCTTTAGCGGTGATGCTTGATTACATTTCCATAGCTGTCAGAGGAGGCTATATTTTTTTCTCTTTTTTTCAGCATGGAAACAGATGTTTCATAGAGCATTTCGTTGTGTGAAATTGCAATGACAAGTTAGAGTTGCCTTGTTTCTCAATTTTTTTCCCTCTCAGCATTTAGAAGAAGTTCATCATTGCTTAACCCTCATCAGTACGCGTAATGAAACTTGCTAATCTGTACACCTGGGGTCCATGCGGACCCCACCAGAACTTCTTGGTTTTTAATACTGTTAACATTTTTTTTAAATGAGGCCATTCTTGCAGATATCTGTAACTTAACTAGATAGGGTATCTTTGCAACTAGTTTGAAAAAAGACTATTGAGTATCTGGCTAATAAATCACATTTCATTATGAAAGAATTTTATCTCTTTTTCAAACACGACTTCTCAATACAAAAATTCAATACCTATTTCTACTGACTGCAGTTGCTCTGATGCAAATATCCTGAATGAAAACTGCTCTAACAGTTCAGTAGTTATGAAAAATTGACACAAAGCTCAAAATTTTGCTATGGAATCCGAACAGACACCATTATATCACACTGGGGGCCAAGTGGACCCCATACGAAAAACTGTTATGAAGCCCACAGTATTTAATCAAATTGGATCAAAATAAGTGAAAAAGAAGACAACTATATTGGTGACAATTACATAAAATTTCAGCGGAATAAGTGTAACGGTTCCGAAAATATATCAAAAAATATACTGCTGGGGTCCACTTGGACCCCAGATGTACTGGTTAAGGGGCTATCACACCTGCAGTTTATTGCTCTGCGGCCAATATGCGACCTGAATTTCCACGGCTGTTTCACAGGTTGTGTGAAACACGGCAGGTGGATGTCAAAATGCTTGGAGTGTGAGACTGGCGCGCCACTGACCCGCATGTATGTTGCAGCAAAATGTCCCACATTGACAGAAAAAAACGCAAATACACAGCAGACGTGGCGCGTGCCAAAAGCACGACATTAATGCTGTAAAAAAGTGGTTAAAAAATGACTAATGTGAGACTTGGGGCTGCCGTGCTTTTGTCATGCAACAGTAGTGAGGAATATATGGCGCATAGTGTCGACAAGGAGTGCAGCTGGTGCATAAACCCATGGTTTCGGAGCCAAGCTGTCAGTTCCACACATCAACTCAGCAAACATCATCTCTGGCACCAGAACACATGATCAAAAAAGGTGCTGAGACTCCTGACACTGTAAAGTTCAGTGACTGGGTTTAAAGAATTGAGCCACAGAGGTGTGTCTGTGCGTTCAGAGCCAGAG
>OMMV01198999.1:0-11538 GCA_900302635.1 Chatrabus melanurus
AGACTTTGGTTCACAAGTGCACACACACACACACGCACACACACACACACACACACACACACACACACATGCAGGGTCATGTTCGGTCTGGGAGCATGCACACACGCCATGCATCACCACATCCACCACACCACAGAACGGCCCCGGGTCATGGATAGCAACCACCCAGGCAGACAACTGGTCCATCTCCACTTCTTAAAGGGAGCCTTCTATCTCCTGCAATCAGGTGGAACTTGGGTGTCCCCATGGCCATTTCCAGTTGCTGCAGTCCTCAACACTGAGGCACCTGCATGCTGGATCATGACCAGAGAAGCGCGCCACATGGCCAAAATATTGTAGCTGTTGATCCCTCACAATGCAAGTGATACTCCTCAGCTGAGTCTCTCGAAGTAACAGTAGCATATCTCGAAGTGATAGGAGGTATCCGCTTCACTAAACACCTCTGTCCAGGGACCTCATGCCTCCATAAGCTCTTCCCAAGCATCTCAATCTCAAAGGCCAAGGACTGAGAGACATGAACGTCACTGCCGAGATAAATGAAACTCTCTAAAAGATCAGCACACACAGATACACTTCTGATGGCCAAGTCCAGGAAGTCATTGAAAGCCTGGATCTTAGTCTTGATCAAGAGCAGCCGCAAACCAACACACTCTCGACTCCTCATATGAGCTTCTCAAGTGCTGCATAGTGTATTGGGGTGCTCCTAAAATATGAACCTTTCAGAAAATCATCCTCCAAGTTTTCATGATGTGATCCCAACTGTAAAATGGCCACAGTTAAAATATTACCAAGAGAAAAATCATATTTAGAACTTGCCCAACTCAATCAAACTTTACATTATTTTGTTATTTAATTCACAAACCAGAAAAATGACAAAAATATTAACTAACAAGCGACAAACGTGTTATATCAATGTAGTACGACACATGCAGTCAATTTTGTCATTAAAACAATGCATATCAGACATTAGCAATTACATGTACCAAGGTAAATTTGATGCTATATAATGTATCAGTGGCAATCTAAATAACTGCCAGGGATCTAATAATCCGATATTTGTATAACATTATGCATTACATCTTGTATGTGCCTTGGTTATTTGATGTTCTCTGAAAGCTGAAAAAATGATTTTTTGGGAGATTTTCAACAGCATTGGGTTAGTCCTAAATATTCTTCTATTTTCAAAATATTTCAGATGAGCGCGTTGACTACCCATCACTACGTGATGGAAGGAAAATTTGATTGACACATGATATAGAGATAAAAATAACCATTTTGTTATTTCTATACCAGAGCCTCTTTCTATACTACATTTCAGGTTGTAGCTTCTTTCATGTCAATGAAAAGGCCTTCTGGAGACCCTGTTCTTGAGCATCCAGTATCCACATTTCATTACATTGTATCATGACCACAAACTTTCCCTCTCTCCCCCGAATGTTTTTTCTGTTATTTTCCTTCTTTAGGTGCTTCTTTTGAGGTCCCACAGTGGAAAAACTGCTGTGTTGTCTTCTGTCAAATCCACGTGGTTGCTGAGGGAAATTCCTTGTGACAACAAATGTAAACAAAACCACGTGACCATTCACGTCACTGGAACAAACGGCTGTCTTCCCAAAATGGTGCAAACAATGTGGCTTGCACATACCGTGTCTATTCGAGGCAGAAATACGTTGATTCAAGCATGCACAGTCAAGCATAATGAAGACAAAGTAAGGATGTTTTTATTTGTCTGTGATTTGGGGTGTCAAAGGCTAGAAATTCCTTGAAAATAGAGTAGACTTGCACTATCTGCATTTTTGTTCAGTTGCTCTAAAATCACCTTCCATCACTTTCTACTTATCAAAACCAAGTTCCATGCAGCAGAAGCCACACAATAGGCCTCCAACAGGAACAATAGTGCCAGCCTCGCAGTATCTGTCCTGCCTGGCCAACTTAAAATCAGACAAAATGTGAGGGGGTATCCCACTCTATCTCCATGCCAAATTTGAAGGGGCTACGACCAATATTAAAGTCTGTAGAGGCAGTCCCACTCTTTAGAATAAACTTTGCTTTATTTATAAGATGATATGAAGATATAGAGTCCCCATATGAGGCATCACCAAATGGTGGGTTGGAAGATGAAAAATATGCAACATGAAATTTCTCTATATGTGATGGGAACACCCTAATAGTGCATAAACAACAGGCCACACATAGGGAACACCACAACAAAATATAACTACGATTAAGAAAAGCCTGGGTGCATCCTTCCTCTGTAAAATGCCGTGAATGAATGAATAAATACATTTTAAAAATGAATCCATCCCCTCTAGTTTGTTAGCATGATAACTATCAAACAATAGATGTTGTCATCTTGTACATCACCAGATTAAAAGGCCAAATTACAAGAAAACTGATTAAAATTAGCTGAAATTTAATGCATTGGAGCAATATGTAAAACTACTTTGTTTTGCTTATGCAATATGCCATATCAAAGCAGACATGTATATTTATTTATTTATTTATTTACTTAAACATTTCACAGCTGGTTTCACAGCTGGCCAATTTCATGGATTGATGATTTCTAAATGATCTGAGATTGCATCACAAGTAAAAACATCTTTGCTTGTGTGCGTGTTTGAGCCCGCGCGCACACGTGCACGGCTTTGACATAGCCAGTCAGCAGGTGCCATCACTTCACATTCACGCCGTTTACAGTGTAAAGACATGTTGAGGGGGAGCTGGATGAAGGAAGTCTGCCAAACAGAATGTGTGGGAGAAACCACTCTAATTTCTGCCTTTCAGCCAGTTCTCAGAGGCATTTTTTTATTGCTGTGGTTCCATGTCAAGCCAGGGCTACTCTAATTCATGTTGTCAGATCATGTACGGGCAAAAAGATATCTGAACGCACTGTTTACCAACAGGCGGTACTTAGAGAATACAGTGTTCCAAATGATTTATTTATTGTACATTAGCCCATTTCTAATGAATTGCGGCACACTAACCACGACCGAAAGAGTCCCACAAATCAACAGTCGAGGAAACAAATGATTAAAGCAGTGGTGGGCACAGTTCGGCTAATCAGCTAACAGCTAATTAGCAAAGCTATTTTTTTTTCATTAGCAGATTAACGTTTGAGCTAACTTTGAAAACCATTAGCGGAGCAATTAGCTTCCACTAAATTTAGTTCAGATAACTTTAAATCAGCTAACATTTATTGTGAATAATGTCAAAAACATTTGTAAACCCTAAAATAATACATGTTTGTTCCTGTTGGAGCTTCTATGTAAAAAGGGTCTCACCTGCATTTTATTTTTGCTTTGCGGCCAATTTTGCGATGCAAATGTACGCTTTTTATTTGCAAACAAGCCTAGCGACAGAATGGTCGCAAGTTGTCGAAAATTGCACGTGGGAATTTTTAAAATTTTTTAAATTTCCAGCGACAGCAAAAATCGAGGCTCTGGCGTGAAATAGTAGCAAATCTGTATCAAATCTGTCTCTTTTAGCACGCAAGTGCCGCGCGACATTCTCATAGTGGCCGCAAAAGTCGCAAAACTGTCGCCTGTAGGCGAGGGGTTTGCGACGCACGCGACAAAAGGGCTAGATATGTTGCAGCCATACAGACTTGTCATTGCAGTGACACAATCGCGCTAACATCTCGCACATCTTTCACGACAATCGCGTTTCAAAAAAAATGTGAAAAAGTTGCGAAAAATCAGGTCGCAAATTTAGTGCATGCGAAAAATCGCACGTGAGATACACCCCTTTAGTCCATTAAGAAAAATCAACATATCGTGCGAAGGCAACAAGCATCACCTCGAGGAGATGGGGGAGCAGGAGGTCGAGCCAGAGTAAATGCATAAATTAGATTATTAAAATTATTTTCCGTGTGTATTTTTATTTCTTAATATTTCTTATTCATTTAATACTTTCTGTACTGTGAATAAAATGTATGTTAAATGAAACTACTGTTTAATTTTGTTTGTTCATTTAATTATTTAGGTACTGTACATCTTGATCATCATCTGATCTTGGCATGCTAAAACCTTGTTGGGAACCTCCATTTTTATGCTTCAGCATATTAAAATGTTCTTTAGGTCTGTTTTAAGGGTTTTAGAGTCAAAAGTCAAGTTAGTGGTTAGCTGTCCCTTAGGAAAGTTAACCATGGTTTTACTATGGTAAATAACCATGCTTCTTTGAATAACCATGGTTTTTCATTTTTTTATGGTTAGCCATGGTTTTTTGGGTAACCATGAAAACCATGGTTTATGACTATGATTTTATCATGGTTTCACTAGAGTTAAACCCTAGTATAACCTTGGAATGAAAAACCATGGTTATTCAAAGACCCATGGTTATTTACCATAGTAAAACCATGGTTAATTTTCGTAAGAGCTTTCTGTTTGGATCATAGTACGTAGACCAAGATAATACCATAGTAAATACAAAAACTATGGTTGTATTGACTGTGTTGTACAAAATCATTGTAGTAACATGGTTACCGTAAAGTACCTCTGCAAAACCTTGGTAGTATCACAGTTACCATGAAGTGCTAAAAGTAAATCATGGTAGGAGCATAGTAATTGTAATCACCATGAGGTACCATAGTAAAACCATGGTTACTGTATAAAAACCATAGGAAACCATACTGCATTTCTGTAAGGGGTTAGCTTCAGCTAAATGTTTTGGCGGTTTATCAGTTTAGCATTATCACAGTTAACTTTTCAGTTTGCAGATTAGCGCTTATCGATGCTAACTTTTAGTTTAACTGGATTAAAGTTTCCTTGATTCTGCTATGTTCTGACATGTTTGTGCACAGATACATATGCGCATCCCCTCACGATTTCCTCCTGCGCCGCGGTTGATGTTTAAAATAAAACCAACCCTATCATGTAATTGGAAGTGGTAGGTGCCCGGTTCTCACTAAGCACTATGACTCACACCAGGCATAGAGCAGCTATCCAACTCTAATCCACAAGAGATAATTTGGTATTCATGTTTTACAAATGTGCTTGCGAAAAATCCCTAAATCTTTTTTGGCAAGTGCAGTCGAGAAATTCATGCAGCTAAGCGTGTCATCCGCTGTGAAAAGGCAGCGGGATGGTTGAGTAAAGAGGGGCTTTGTCTACGGGATTCGGCTGAAAGACACAGCAATCATCAGCGCGCTTTGTTGCGGACTTTGTCTTTCCAGTATTTTACTGGTTTCTCAAAGGTAAACAGAGGCTTGACTCAGTGGGGGCACATGCAGTTTTCCTACAACAGGTAATAAATTTGCGTGTCAGGCCTGCGCGTCACAGATTAAACATGCTTTGTTTAGGATGATTTATGAGCGCGATGTCGCACCGGGCGCGCTTGGCTGTGAGGAGCTGAGGGTTTGATGGTGGTGAGGGGGTAGCAGGTGGGGCGGTGGGTTGGGGAGTGTCAGATTTGTCTTACAGGAAGACTGATCTGTAGCTGCTCCGAGGGTGCCCGCTGCAACACACACCTCTGTCATTAATCACACGCAGCCGGAGAGTACAGAGTGCTTTGTCTTCTCCAACGTTCGCACCACTGCTGCAAGCTGTCACCATCCTCAGAAAAGCTTCCTTCAGAACAACTATCAAGAAGTAAGAGAAGCTCCTAGTACACGAAACCGTTGGGTATAAATGTTGAAGAAGATATACGTAATGTTGTAGGAGTCAAATAATACCCCATTATACACAATGTTGCTGCTTTTGTATCACGTTAGCCCTCCCTGTCATTCAAGGAAAAACATATGTTAGAGCCTTTTCTAAAGCTGAAGACAACAAATCACAATTTTTTGTGACAGTCCCTGGTTCCTTGTGCTGAAGAACTGTGGGCCCAGCTTGATGTTCTTTGCCGCATGGCCAAAGGTTCATTACACAGGTGCATTTGGGCCATATCCAGTTCCTCTTTGCTGTTTACATGATGTGTAATCTGAGCGCAAAACAGGACACAGTGCACAAAGGGTTGTATTTGTTATCTTAACTCGTCGTGGTTGTGTTTTGGGTATGACATGAAATTAACCAATCAGAGTGTTGTTTCTCATCCCCTTTAAGAACCAAAGTATACTGGAACCTGGCGCATTCAAGTCAGGTCTTGATACATGCGCCAATGCTGCCTCCACAACACCATGGAACCGCCCCTGGTCCTGGATAGCAACCATTCAGGTAGGCAACCGGTCTATCCCCACCTGTCAAAACAACACATGCTCAGTCCCAACTCGTCACATTTTCATACAAAAGGTTCGCTTTGACCCAACGTCAATATATGTCAAGTTGGGTAGCCCTATTGCGTCACTATGTGACGCGCGAGGAAATGCTAAACCTAACCCTAACCCTAGCCATAACCTTAACAATGACCCTAACCATAACCCAAACATAGATGAATGTTCCCTAATGACGCGGAAGTCAAGCAGATATTTCTGTTTGTTATCAGAGATAAATGATGCTGCTATAAAAAAAAAACGCATTTCCGGCGCGTCACTATGTGATGTGAAGGGGCTACCTAACTCGTCACATAGTAACGCAAAGGGGCACTGACCAAGGATCAAAATGTGATGATTTGGCAGTGAGAATGTGTAACTCAAAAGTAATCATCTATCTCCCTCAACCAGGAGAAATGTGGGCGTACACGTGGCCTTTCCCGTTGCTGGGGCCCTCAACACTGAGGTATCTGCATTCCGGCTCATACAAAGAGAAGCACGTCACATGGCCAAAATGTTGTGGCTGACGTTCCCTCACTACACAAGTAATATGCCTCACCTGAGTCTCCCTAAGTAACTGTTTGTTTGACACAAAGTCATTCCAGCTGTACCCAATGATCCTCTGAAGAGACATAGTACAAAATCCAGTCATCACCTTAGGTCACTGGATGGCCTCTAAGGCTCACAGCCATACAGTAAGACAGGAAGCACCAAGAACCTAAAGACGTGGACCTTCTTACTCCTACATAGGTATCAACTTCGCCAAACACCTCTGTCCAGGGACCTCCATAATAAGTCCATAATCTCTTCCCAGGCATCTCTCAACCTGCAAGGCCAAGGACCCAGAGACATGAATGTCACTGCCAAGATGGCTCCTGAGAAAATGGAATCCAGCAAGAGATTTTTTGATGACTTTTAATGGATCTGCGCTAAGTGACCCAGACAAAGCTCCCTGAAATGATGCAGTGAAGAAGTAAGGTGAAGTTTTCCATTAGTGCTTTCAATTCAGTTTCAGACCAACACACACGAGCACACACATGAGTGCATTGTGCTATTTGCACAATGTGGGTGCTGGGCTTGAAAATGACAACTGTACTGGTGGTACGCTTGGAATGACACCTGTGTTGCGCTGTACGCTGCTTTTGTATTTGGCCGTGAAAAATGTAATGCACAAATGGTTATGAATGCTATATTCCATTCATGCTAATAAACACCCCGAAATCCTACACACTGTAGCTTTAACCCAAACCCTAAGTTATCAAAAGATTATCTCGAGCTCTGGCACTGGACAGAGACCAAATAAAACCCCAACAACTACACCATTTCCAAGCATATCAGTGTACCTTTGAAGAGAGTCACCTCATTTTTTTGCTGTACTGACTACAAAGCGTCTGAGAAAGCATCAGTGGTATCTGACGCCTCTGAATGAGAGCCTGCTGATTATAAAGCAATGATTCAGAAGTGTTTAACTTATCCATGAGTGGCTGCAGTCTTGTTTTTATGACCCTCTAGACAAATTCTCTTGCATTCTCTCTGCTTCACAGTCGACTCCGTAGTTGTACAGGTTTCAGATCATAAATTGTCCTTACCGCGAAACAGCTGATTCTGCATGCTGTTCAGCTAAAAACCATGCTCACTTAATCCAAATACAGCTGAGTGCCGAAGCCCTGTGACATGTATTATTGATCTGGAACACTCCTTTTATTCTGAACTGAAATTCAGGCTTGTAGCTATAAAAGGATTACAGTTAATTAAGATAATTTCTCTTTGTTTGGGGTCTAATAGTTGTTCTGTGACTGAAAATTGAACATCAAGAAAAATCAGTGCCAAATGTTTGTAAATGACCGATAGTTTCAGCTCTCATCTAAATAGGATGGTTTTGTTCTAACGGTTTTATTGCAATGTCTACAACCCCTTGTCCATGACAAACCCACCGTTCACTTGTGTGCAGCAACTACAACTGTGCTCAAAAGAGATGCAGAATCATGGCTCAAATAGCAAAATCCCGAGTTTCCACATAGTTGATTGTGGCAAGCGCTGCAGTTTCTTCTACTGTATTTGACATAAGCAAAACATAGCTGCTTTTTCGATGGGTGCATCAACGTTATCCATGTCTGATCAATTCGTCATCATTATCTGCTCTGTTAACACCAAAATCAAAGTCAACAAGAGCACTCAGAGAGTGCAGACCTCCGCCAGGGTTTTAACATTTGTCACCTGCGAAATCAATGCGTGAACATGAAGAATAACATTGATTGGCATATATGATTTATGCAACTGTGAAAACAAACCACTAGACATAATTTTACTATGATACATGAGCTTTTCCTCCTTTAATTTCAAATTTATTAATAATGAATGAATGAATGAATGAATATTCTCCATTATAGTGATACAAAAACCACAATTGCTGACATCAGCAGGGATTATTGAACTATTAGAAATATACATTAGAAATATACTACATGTACTGACATCAAGTCAAGTGCTGAGCTATTGGAGATAGCTCAAATCCGTTGACAGCTTATTGACAACTTAGTCAGCATTCTCCCAGCTACATTTTGGTAGTGGTTGGACATTTCTATCTCTATTTGATACCTCACAACAGCGTTATACATACCGGCACCTGAAATTTTTACATTTTGATCCACTGAGTCGAGAAGACTTTCCAGATGTGGTTAGAACTTTACCTGCTTCTAGTTATTACCATCTTACATAAGCATGACAACTGTTGAGATCTGTTGAATTGTAGCCGAGATGTACACAACTGAACATGTTAAATGGGATTTCCAAAGATAAATTTAAATTGCCGTCACATTATTAATCCGGATCAGATCTGGATGAAACTTGGTCTGATAGTTGAGGGTCTAATCCTGTGTATACATACCAAATTTCATTCAATTCAATGAGTTTTGACAGAGAAATGATTCATTCACTTGTGTTTTGTTGTATTCCAACACCAGAGGGGCAAATCAACTGGAACGTTTGAAACGTTTATTTTGAAACAGTTGGTGGTCTTCTTTTTGATACAGATTCCAGTCCAATGTTCTGAATTATGGGTTTTTCAAAATTTTTGAAACATTACAGAACAGTGTTCAGAGTTTAACATCACTAATTTGAAAAGTTTTGATATCATCCCCAGGCACACATTCTATCCATTCTTTAACTCCTGTCAAGTTCTCAACTAGAAGACCCCAAAGCAGTGAGACACAATGGTGGTAGTTAAAACAGTTTATTTGCAGCCAAAATAATAGCTGGCGGTGGCACTGGAATGCTGTACAGGAGCAGAGGTTAGTTTACAGGGTGGCAATTCACAATTCAACAGGGTCAGAATACGACAGGCTTTCTCTCAGTGTATTGTTTCAGTACCAAGGTCAGCGCACAGGTAAGCAAACCCAACAGAGGATGTAAACAAACACATGTGGAGGTGAGGTAAGTGACAGAACATGGGATGATTACTAAACGCAGAGAATAACATGCACTAACGCAGAGGAGACCCAGGGACCCAATCAGGAATGCAAACGGAGTCAAAACCTTGATAAAAATACAAACAGGCTGTGCATGCGACCACACGAGGAATACAGGAAATGAGCAAAACAAAACAAAAACAAAGCCCAGGTGAAAACAAAGTTTGCGCAATGCACACGTCGATCCAGATCATCGCAAACTGGTTTTACTTTCCAGCTCTGTTGATATTTTGTCCCATATTTGTCCATCATGCTTAACTTGTTAGCTGACACTCACGTGAAGGTGTGCGCCAGTGTGCCGAGCGCACTGATGAGCACACGATGTGCCCTGTGTTGAACAGGTGACAGACAAACTACATGTAAAATCAAGCACAGCTGCTAATTTTCCATAAAACCATCTAGCATCTGCTTTTAATTTGGTGAGATACAAAATGATTCCATTTATTGTTTTTGAGTTATTGCTTACACAAGCTGGCTGGGTTGGACTAACCCATCCACCCACTCACTCACTCACCCACTCACTTCCATTTTTGCTGTGCAAGCCTTACGCTGTTCCCAGCGCAGAGAAAATTTTCAACTTCATGACCTTGTAATGTTGACCTTTGATCCAGTGGCCCCAAGGTCATCCTGTGGGACAGGTTTGGTGGCCCTACCTTCATTTGTTGTTGTGTTGGAGCGTGGACAAACATGCACACAGATGGCACTATCCGCTAACTCATACAAAATATATTGGCGTGGGCAGAAGGCAAAGCACAGAATAGTTAAGAAAAAAAAAAAGCAGATCAAACAGAAGAAAACATGCTCGAAGTCTGTGGCTGTGCAGTACTTTTCAAAATCAAAAAACAAACATTCAGAAAGCAACAAGTGAGGAGCTCTTTTCCAAAATGAGATAAGTGCCAAAACCAAAAAAATTAGCTTGTGATGCCATTCTATAGTTTACTGATCCTATTCACTGCCTCATGAATTATTTATACCAAACTGTGACATATAGGTGTTTAAAATGTACTGCAAATTGCTGTTTCGTTCCAAACCGCAACAAGCACCATGCCTATTTCGTGCCTGAATAAGATATTTCCTCTCCATCAATCAGCTCCACGTGTAAGTCTCCTTTTTTTTCAAAAATAACTTGCTTTAATAACTTTCACAGACATATCTAAAATGTGGGGGTTTGTGTGTAAACTAGCGGACGTTTTGTGCTGAAACAGTCTGTTTTAAAAAGCATTAATTAAACTCACACGGACCTCTTAAAGGTGTAAAAATGTTTGATTCATGATGACATTCATTCAGGTTTTAACATTCAAAGAACAGATTGAATGAACCGATTGAAATTAAATGGTCTTGGATGCAGTAAAATAATTATTAAAGGGGTCATATTGGGCCATATTACTTTTTATCTACCTTATACAATTTTATGTGTTTGATATTTAATGTTTGACATCCCACAATTCTATGAGGGTTTTCACAGATATTCTCCTGATTTAAGCATAATTTATGGCAATTGCTACATCACACAGAAACACCCGCCTTAATTGAGGTGATAAAAACACTTGTGAAAATACACTGTCGTGCACGATGAACCATTTTTTATCATCCTTTTAAAGGTGGTACTTCACATTCACTACAGGATTTCCATTGCATGTTCTTTTGTTTTAAAAAGACAGAAATAAGGAAATTAATGTCTGGATTTATAGCGTTTTGGCAACAAATATAATAAACTTTGGGTTTAAAATCACCAACATTGTTGTTTGATTTGCCAGTTATAGTTGAACATGTTCAGACTGTGCCAATAAACAGGTTTCACAGGGCAAAATGAATGTTGGTATGATCAGTGGGTCTGGGTAGAAGATGTCATTTTTCTCAAAACAGTTCAAATGGATTTATAGCGTTTTG
>OMMV01199001.1:6661-19268 GCA_900302635.1 Chatrabus melanurus
GCATGTGGGATGTCCCAGGGTGGAAGAAACATGAATCAACTTTTTTTTCACACAAACGAAACAATCTTTTTTTTTTTTATTACTCAGTGAATATACAATAACTTTCATATGAGCCAAACATCAACTCTCTATCATAAGTAGTTCCTGAGATATTCAAAAAGAATGTTTCCCTGGCAACCATGGTTACCATAGCAACCAATTGACAAATCATGAAAGCCCTTCCAAAGAACTTTCATATGAGCCAAACATCAATTTTCTATCATAAGTAGTTCCTGAGATATGACATAAGTACAGAAAGGTCACTTGGTGGGACGTCCTGACGGACGGACAGACGTGGGGTCAGGCTCCCGGTGGAGTACCACGAGGTGGTCTGTCCATTTCTTGGGACATCCCACAGTAAGATGAATAACCTATTACTGTACATTCTGGATATTACCCAGATACTGATCCAACACTTAATTATCACTTTATTTAAATATTGCAAAATAGGGATTTTTGATGTTACACATACAGTGCCTTGATTTAAAAATTCAGAAAATGTGCATCGTTCAAAATGAAGTTTGGTTTTGATCCGGATGCTGACACAGATCCATATGCAGCCGAGCTGCCAATTTTCAGTCCTGAGGCATCAAATGCTTTCATCAGAGTTCTTCTAATAAGTGTATTCTTCTTCTGGATTGCAGTACAAGGGGAAATGGTTCTCAGGATCAGAAGAAATGCTTCTGTGGATGTTCCTAGACTTTGGAAAAGTCGGCTCCATAGATGGATAGAAAGATTAACCCATCCCTCCTGTTTGCTAACACGATGACTCAAAACCAGTAACTGCTGTCATCTTGTAATGTACCAGATTAAAGGGGTGTAATGAGGACAAATTCATTAAAACCTGGTGAACTTTGATGCAGCGGTTCAAAGCGTCTTCGTTTTCCCCGGTGTAATATCCCATCGAGGGCAGCACGGTGGCTTAGAGGTTAGCGCTGTTGCCTCACAGCGAGAAGGTCCCGGGTTCGCTTCCGACCTGGTGCTTTCTGTGTGGAGTTGGCATGTTCTCCCCGTGTTTGCGTGGGTTCCCCCCGGGTGCTCCGGCATGCAGGGTAGGTGAATTGGTGAGGCGCCTCTCGTCCAATGACGTGACCCTTAACTGCAATATGCGGGTTCAGAAAAATGAATGGATGAGTTTGTATCCCGTAGAAGTGACTGCCACCTGCTGGATGGTTAGTGTAGCATTTTTTAGCCGCAAAGGGAGCGAGGGAGATGGTTGGATGGAGTCTGGGTGAGACTGTTTCTGCTCAGAAATCTGCTAACAGAGAAATGCGTCATTATTTTATTATTGTTTTGGTTAAGTTCTCAAAAAAACAAACAACAAAAATTTCACAATTCAACAGCCAAAGCAGACACTTCTTCCTTCTCTCTCCATCTCGCTCAACATATGTGTGGTTTTACATATAGCTTGAAATGTTTGTCGGGTATTTCATTTTCAAACCTTCGGTCTGATGGCCACCAAACCCACCGCTGTGTGTTTATTTATGTGTATTGACCACATTGTTCTGAATTTAAGATGACCCCCCCCCCCCCAATTTTTGAAGACATATTTTTGGAAAAAGACTTCCTGAAGATCCAGTCTTCTTTTTTATAATAAAGAAAATGCTTTTCTTTGAAAATAAAGCTCATTAAAGCGCATTTTAATGGACAGTCCCTGATTTCTTTTTTAACCATGTACTGACACACTCCTACTTTTAAGGCCACGGTTAGGGCCCGTTCACACTATGACGTGAAGTGGCTGATGTAGCAGATTCGCAAACATCTCTGTGAAACGCCAGAGAAGGCTCGCTCCAGGGAAAGCGGGCTACGTCGGGCTGCGTCCAGTCAAGCCTACGACGTTGGCCGGCGGAGGCAAACGGAGCAGTAATGTTGAAGATTTTTAAGCATGTTGAAAAAAAATTTCAGGACAACAACATACATCAGCGTTGCCTGACTGACATCGACTTAGCTCCTGCGGAGTCTGGCGGACCTTGGCGCTGGTCAACATGAATCGACTTTTCACTTTTCGTTGGCAAACGCCGGGCTAATCGTCAGAGTGTGAATGGGCCGCAGGTTTTTCTATTTGGGCTCGCCATCTTCTGACATTACAGTCTCTCACCATATTTCTTGGCTGCTTGAGAGTTTTTTGATGATTCTGCCGCATTCATCACCATGAACTGAAACATTTGCATCATAACTTCTCTTTAGTTGACGATTAACTAACCCGACTTTTGAGACGTGCTCTTTTCAGAACTATCACTGTCTCTCCATTTTTTCAGCATTGTAAGGTTGGTATCTCACGGAGCGGCGAATGCTGACGAACGTTTCTATTTTTGGATTCACCGCTTTTCTGATGAACGTTGGAGAAAATCAGGGTTCACCTCTGTCGTGAGCAGCATTTTTCTGCCCGACGTGCTGCTGCCCTCGAGGAAGAATCGCTTTGTTTGGCTGCTGCTGCAGCTATTGCTTGAGTTCGCTACGTGGCGAACCAAAAATAACTTTTGCGACACGTTTTACAACCGTTTGCAAATGCTTACAACTGTTTGCAACGGTTTGCAAAAAAATGCATTCGCAAAGAAATTTTGGACATGTTAAAAATTTCTGTGCGACAACAAAAACTGAGAACTGTTTTGCAAGCTTTTACGAACCCTGACGAAACCCAAAAATCGCAACGTTCGTCAGCATTCGCTGCTCCGTGAGATACGGGCTAAAAGCTAGTTCGAAGTGCGGGTTGCTTGAGTCCTGGAAGGCACACTTTTTTCACGGGTATTTGGCGCCACCTACTGTTGCGGGTGTATATGGCATGTAAAAGTCTAGACCATGGATATAAGACGACTCCATTTTTTCAGATGTATTTCCAAGAGAAAAAAACCACTCTTATATTCAGAACAATACGGTAAATATGTTTGAGAATATACTTTTGTCAGATAGCTTTACGTATGTGTGGGTCATCACCAATCCAGTGTTTCGAGATCAGATTGGGCCCAAGAGCTGTGGAAGCCATTGCAAGAAGTAGAAGTGTAACCAGTGGGGCGCACGCCTCCCAGATTAGTGCACCAGCGTTTGAGTAATTTTGCGAACAAACCAACATGCAGGTTAGAGCGTCACCTGAATGGCAGAGGCAATAATCCAGGGAGAGCAGATTGTTGGTTCATGTAGGGAACAGATCTATACTGTAGTAACTATGTCAACATGATTGGTGGAACAGCTGCTGTCTTAACGCGCTCGCCTCCTCGTCATCATTATAAAGCACTTGGCAGAACACAAAGGCCATTAAACTGACAGCGCAGCACCGCAGCTGCGTGCTTCCAGTCGCGGAGCCCGTGGCCTCTCGGCTGCCCCGCTGCGCTGACGCCAGCGCTCGGGATGAGCTTCTGTTTGAAAGCACACTCCTTGCCACGGGGGTCATGAGGCTGCCTGACAGCCAAAGCCAAAGCTTCAGTGGCACCGCCGCCACACGCACGCAGCGCTGTTTTCAGCGTTTTGGCTTCCTATGTCTGCCAACATGCCAAATCCTGAGGGAAAAAAAAAAAAAAACGAATTAAAAAGAAGGGACAGCTCTTCTCTAACGGTTTAACAAATCCGCATGAAATAACCCAGACCATTTCCAGCACTTTGAGCCGGTGAGCACAAAGCTGACGTCGGCGTCATACTATCATACGATTTGAGCTTTTGTGACTTTCTAAATCTAGGAGCTGCACGACTTTGTGATGAGGGGTGTAACAAAATAACACGTCAAAATGGAAAAACTGCAATCATTTACGGTACATGTACAGAGCCGTGATGCTGTGTCCTGTTTTTTTTGTTTTTTTAAAAGTGAGGTCTACTGTCATATTCAGATGTTTGTTCTTAATGTGATTTAATGTTTAAAAACTTCAGGTATCGTGCTCCTCCAGCCGACTGTTAAAAATTTCTGGTTTTTGTGCAAGTGATTTGTCCTCTACCTGCATGAGGGAACCCAGCAGGAACTCACCGTGATTTGAACCGTGCCGTGACTTTGAAACGGCGATTCGTAACCATGAGGGAGGTGCACCATTACCGTTACACCCCTGTGTTGTGACACGCTGTCTAAAGTGCTGTGGGGTGAGCACATTATTTATGCTGTTTTTGTTGCATTGTGGTATCATTCAAAAACAAAAAACAAAAAATCAGCTCCACATCTGGTAGGTTAGGCTGCAGGTTTGGGAAGGTGTTACAAAAATACCGTAATGTGTTGAATAGTGTCTAAACATTCAGTCATCTGGTGTAGTTACATCATTACATCTAAATTTAGACCTTTGGCAGAATTATGCGCACTAATTGGTGCAGATAAAATTAATTGACATTTGCCATTTGTATTGGCGTTGGGACAACTAGTCATAATAGTGACTAGTTTGACTAGCGTGTACCCGACTAGTCGATTAGGGGGAAAAAAATTAGTCGACTAGTCGGGTAATTCAGATGGCATGATTTTCCTGCAATTTAAGGGTAAATCATGAGCAAAGATAATCTGTTTCTAGTAACTGTTTAAGTAATGTATTTTTATGGCTTCAGTGTTCAATTGGCAAAGAGAATTGAATGTACCGTAAACCGGGGTGACAAGGGACAAAAGTGAAACTGATTTAAACCAGTGAACTTACAAAGAAAATTGTAAAACATTGCATTACTTTTCTTGAAGAAATAACTAACCTTTAGTTGGCAAACTTCTCATTGGTTTAAGGGCAAAAGAATAGTTTTCAATTTGGGGACGGCTCATTATTCTGAAGGTCGATTGGTCCAAAAATTAGACCTAAGTCAATTAAATAGATTTTAGCGCCGCAGGCCCATAGAATGATACAAAAGGGTTGGGGTTAGGGTTATAACCATTTTTAACAATTTTCAGACCAATGGACCTTCGGAATATTGACTAGTCACCTTCAATTTGTCACCTCACTTTACGTGTACTTTTTTTTTTTTTTTACATCACCTTCCAATTTGAACAATGTTTTTATTTACAAGAATCAGGAAATTTCCAAGACTCTCTTACGTTCAGTTTGTTTCCAGCAAAGAATCTATTGCATAGAATAAGGATCAATTTCAGTTTCCAGGAAAGAGGCTGAGACTCTGTAGCACAGGTACGAGGAATCAGAAGTCACTTTCCAAAAATGTAGCTGAAGAACAAGGAATCAAACACTGAGAAGTACATGTAGTTCGCCGTGTTAATGTTGTGTTTTCAACTTGTACTTCTTGTTTTTTAGGTAGGTATCCAACTTGTTGAATAATGATTTTCATTACTTGTCTCAACCCTGATTTTTATAGATTGTGTGTCATATTGATATACTTTCTTTGTGTGAGGAGATGAAATATGGGCAATTCTCCATTTATTTATGCTGGATGGGATTTCGTCGGTAACGGAATTACATTCCACTGGAGAATTGCCCATATGTTTGTCATTTTGATAAGTTTCTACAAAAGTTTTCCTCCATTCTCCATGAAACTTGGTGGAATGATTGATCTTAATAAAACAAAGAAACCAGTCAAGTTTAGTGATGATTTGAATCTGTATGTGGCTTCGGTATCTTTTTAAACTTTACGTAAGAGGATTTTTTTTTAATAGTTTGATTAGTTTCTCTAAATGTTTTCATTTAATCATCATGAAAGATTTCAGAAAAATCAATAATTAACAAGAAGCCATTCAATTTTGGTGATTATCTGCATCTGAATGAGTTCATTTTTCAACATTTCCGTGTGCTCCGGCTTCCTCCCACTTCCAAAGACATGCAGGTTAGGTGAATTGGTGACTCTGAATTGACCGTAGGTGTGAGTGAGAGTGTGAAAGTGTTTGTCTGTCTGTATGTGGCCCTGCGATGGACTGGCGGCCTGTCCAGGGTGTACCCCGCCTCTCGCCCAATGACCGCTGGGATAGGCTCCAGCACCCCCATGACCCTTAATTGGAATAAGCAGGTTTAGAAAATGAATGAATGCATGAAGCCGCCAATAGGGGGCACTCAAAATCACTACTTTTTACAGTTTGAAAAATGACAAAATGGAAAATTTAAGTAAAAAAAAAAAAAAAGACAAACTTTTTCCAGGTCCAGAAACTCAGTTATGAATTATCTGTGTGTATTAGGAATGTGCTCATATTGAGCCATACTTCTGTGTATTGTTTGAATTATTATTCTATATTATTGTTTTGTTTATTATTACGTTTTCTAAATTCAACTTTTTTCTGTTTCATTGTTTCGTTGTATTTTCTGAAATTTATTTATTTCTTATTCTTTTTCAAAATAAAGGATTTAACTGAACTGTACTGAAAATTGTAATTGTCTACACTATATTGTGGTACTTTTTTTATCCGCTGAATGCCTGGATCTGGAAAAAAATTCTTTTTTTTTTTTTTTACTTGAATTTTCCATTTTTATGTCTATGAGCATTTTCCCTTCCAAGAGCACCGGTGGTTACAAGGGACACCAGCAGCGCTCCAGTTGACCATTTTCTAATGCTAATGATGTTGATGAATTTGGTCACACATCATATGACAATCACTGATTGAAATTTTGTTCACACTAGATCTGCAGGGTTTTTTTAAAATTTTGTTTTGTATTATTTGTAAATAAGGCTCCAAACAAATAACGTTATTAATTCTGATGCAAAATTCCAGGATTTTCCAGCTTTGGCGGATGTATGAAGTTAAATGCGTTCCACAGAGAAATGTGAGTGCGGAGGCTTTTTGTTGGGAAAGGTTTCGGCTGTGGGATGCACACGTGAAGACTCCCTTTGGAATTTTCATTCATTTTCCTCAAGTACTTTTGTTGAGCATTCTGTGAGATTCTCCCAATCCAGCTGGCAAAAAAAAACAACCCAGAAGTAAACAAACATGTTTTGAATCGTGCAATAAGAATCCAGAATACAGTACGGTGTTATCGGATCAAACATTTCCCAGCTCTTCGAAAAGCACATTGTTGCTGCTGGGACGCTGACGGTGTGACGAGGGAACATCCTGACTGCGTTGCATTTCCCTAATCTTGCCAAATGAGCAAGCATTAGCTGCTCGCCGTGCTTTTTGAGCTGCACTGGAAATTAATTAGCATAGCAGCGTTGGAAGTGGATGCACAGCGGAAATGGGCTGTGTCTTATTTTAAACAATTAGAGTGTGAGAGACTTCATGAAAATATCGATTTTCGATGAGCTAAAGGGTCTGAAATGTAAACCCTGTAATGGTGCGTTAGAACACAGAACGCGCGAGAGAACGCATTAAATCTTGCATTTGAAACTTGCTTTTCAAAGCAAGTCTCAACTCATGAATGCTGATGCCAACAGCTCCATAAATAGAGATTATTTTGGATTTTCTTTTCTTTTCTTTCTGGATCACAGAGCTTGCTATTTCCCGGTTGGAGAGTCAGCGTGCTCAGCACATCGCCTCAGGAATCATTAGAGGAAAAATGGCTCCTGATGCATCTTACTGAAGAGCCAGTTTCTCTAAGATTCAGGCAGTAAACCATTAGGGTGTGATACCTCAGTCTCAGATTTTGCCCCCCAAAAAAAGTACAAAAGTGAAACAGACCCTTTTTCAGAGCTCCCCCATTGCACCCCAAGTCGAATCCAGTGGTATCAATCAGTTTACGTTGCTAAACATGTCTAGTATCTGTGATATAAAGATCATTGAGGTATCCCAGTCCATTAACCCTTTATGCCTCGTTTCATGTTGGCCGTTTTGCCGTTCTTTTTGCTGTCTGATGAGTTTTTCCCTGTTCTTTATCCTGAGGAAGAAATAGGTGTGGTACACTAAAGCCTCATTTACACCCTACGCAAAACACAGATACGGAGCCTTTCGTCCGTTCCTTGCAGTCGTTTCATCCGTAATTGTGCGCGTCGCCGGAGAGCTTACAGACGAAACAGAGCAATACCACCGGAAATCGTGGTGGCAGTATAGAGTTAGTAGTCCAACCAGTCAGGAAAGCGATGAAGAAGAGTCTCAATGGGCAAACCAAAGAGTAGAACTCTCCATTAATGTGGCGACTTGCATGAAGTGGTCTCACATTCCACCTTTTGCGCTTCTGCCTCGAATGATGTCAAGTAAAATCACCTCCTCTGTAGTCGACATTTCTGTTGTCTGCAACTTGGCACTCTGCACCGCCCTCTCAAGGATGTACTGCGTAACGTCCATACCAAACGCAAAAGACGCACGGAGGTATGACGGAGATAACGTTTGGGATGAACGGACGTATTTACGTACGGAAATAGAGTATAAATCCAGCTTAAGGGCGCATGCCTATAGGGGGCGCCACATATGTACATGAAATGAAAATAGGGTTTTTTCCCCCCTATTATTTCCTAATATATCTGATACTGTACTTGACCTCTCAGTGAAAAAAATATATTCATGCACAGTGTTGAAAACAGTACTAGTATCATTTCTACATAATTAACCAGACGATCCTCGGTTCAAATCCCCGTCAGACCGGAAAGTCACTAAGGGCCCTTGGGCTCAGTGCCCAAGTTGCTCCCGGTGTGCAGTTGAGCGCCTTGCATGGCAGCACGCTGACATCAGCTTGTGTGTGTGAACGAGTGACTGTAAAGCATCACTGTAAAGCGGTATGTAAATGCAGTCCATTTACCATAATACTCATAGTGCAATATTGTTGAAGTGAACTGAGTCCAATATTACAAACATTCAAGGATATTGAAACGACTCGCACGACTGTGAATGCAAACAGAATGTTTACAATTCTGTCGGCTCGTGGCTCACATTTCCAGTGTTAGAAGATATCCAAACGCATCGGTCCGACTTTTCCTGCTTACATCACCAGGTTTAGACGTAGTCAAACGTAGAAACAAAATGACTGACAAAGAAAACTAATGCCGCCGCTGTTTGGGCGAAATATGTTGGAAAGTCATCCCAAAGAAGAACAAACAGCCTAAATATGAAAATCAGTGTGTTGGCATCACACGGGCACGCCGTGCTTCTTGCATTCTGCAGGAAAAGCCCTGATGCTATCGTCTTTACTTTTCTTAATGACTGATTTAACTGAACTCCAAAGGATATTCAGTGACTTGGAAATGTTCTTGCAACCATCCCCTGTCTTATCTCAAGCCAGCTGGCTGTAAAAGTTTTATTTGTGTGATATTCAACTCAGTATATCAACTCAAGCCCTTTTATCTACTGACTTGTAAACAAAATAATGAGGGGGAAAAACACACAGCTGATCGTCAAACAGCTCAGCAGCAGATTGTCCAATTGCCGTTTGTCTCTTTTTAAAATGTAAATGTGCTGTAATTCCGACATCGGAATTCACCTGATTATGCTGAACTCACCGTTCACATTAAAGGTGACCATCTGTACGGTGAGACGTTTTCAATCCTGATATGCTGTGAAACGGCAACAAAGCAACAAATACTTTGCCGATGTCCAAATATTTATGGACTTTATGGATCAGCCTACTTGGTCCAACAACAGGAGTGATGGTGGAGGAGAGTGACACTAATCCTCCACAGTGGCGCGTGGTATCCAGCTTTGAATCCATTCTTCATGTTCAGTAAGTCCCTCCCACTTTCATATGGTCCAATCATATCAGTCCCCAACATCTTGTACGGCAAATGCATTAGAGGTATATAACGCCACTACGTGAGCCACTAAAGGCGCAATCTCAGCTTGACGTTTGGGCCAACGTAGACGAACTTATTTGCAAACGTCGGTGTCCCCTGGTCTGATGAACTTCGACCGCGTCCAAAAATTTTCAACATGTTTAAAATTTCTCGGCATTTGCCAACGTACCTCTGGCTACGTTCGAGACCGTTAGAGAAAGTTAATCTCCGCTATGACCAGGTTCCCTACGCTAGCCTAAGTTACTGGTGCGATCGTCCATGCTGGCTAATGTTTGGGTGCTGCTTCGCCCTGCCGGCTCAGAATCACAGGCCAGTGGTGTGTCGACCCCCCCACCCCCACCCCCTCCCGCACGTTGCCACATTGGCAAAAGTCCCGCTTGTTCTATTGGCACACTGGCTGACGTCCGCCCCCGCTGTCCTCCGCTAGCACCACGTTGCGGAACGTCGAGCTGCGTTAGAGATTCACTACCAAACTCAATTTTCTCGACTTTGCCCTGCGTTCACCAAACGCGGGGGGAAACGTTATGGTGAGATTGCGCCTTAAGGGTGGTGAAGACCAAAACTTAGTTTATAGTGTCTAAACTTTATTTAGCAATAAATATTTGTTTTTTTGTTTTTTAAACATGAAACATATGTGCTAGTGCATGTACAGACCATAATTTGATATGGATGCACATTCCTGGACCATCCAGCAGGTGGCAGTATGCAGCAGGTGGCAGCACAGCACCCAGTGTTCTCCTTTTCATGTGGACTCTGGAACAAGGTTTGAAATGGGGACGGGTCATTATTCCGAAGGTCCATTGGTCCGAAAATTAGGGTTCGGGTTAGTTAGGGATTAAGGTTCGGGTTAGTTAGTTACTTTTAAGGGACCCACCTTAATAGGCAAAAAAAATACCCCTAATTTTACCCAAATTGTTACTCAATTCAATAGATTTTCGGACCAATGGGCCTTCGAAATATTAACTAGTCACCAGCCGAAACACGTGTGTCAAAGGTTTCAGAACGTTCCGGAGCAGGTGTTTTGAGTTTGCCATCACTAATTTGCAGACAAAAAAAGTTTTGGTATCATTCCGAGCCACATGTTCTACCCATTCTTTAATTCAGCTTTTACTTTCTCATTCTGTTGTGTGCTTCATCCCATATTGTCTCTCCCTGCGGTGGCTATCTTAAATTGATAGTCGACACCGAAGGGTGGCGTGCACCAGCAAGCGCACCGCGTGCACAGTGTTTTGGCGTTTTAGAGAGTAGCAGACAAACTGCATTTAAATTGCACGGCTGTTTGTAATTTTCCATAATCCATTCAGCATCCCCTAACCATCCAGCAGGTGGCAGACATGTCTGTGGGATATCACGACATACGCAAAACAAAGCTGCTTTTTTCAATCGATCTGCAAAGTTCACCACGAACTAATCACTTCATCCTCATTATGTGCTCTTTTTAATTTGGTGAGTCACACGCTGATAGCTAGAGGGATTAAACCGCTCGCTCACTCATCTACAGCGCAGTCACACCTAGACGTTTGGGCCGACATAGACGAACGTATTTGCAAACGTCGGTGTCCGCTAGCCTCCGTTAGCCACCGCTGGGCTCCACCGTCCTCTGCTGTCCTCCGCCGGTGAACGTTGACCACATCCAAAAAAATTTTCAACATATTTAAAATTCCATGGCATTTGCCGACGTACCTCTGGCTACGTTGGAGACCGTGAGAGAAAGTTAACCTCCGCTACGACCAAGTTAGCCTCCATTAGCCTCTGCTAGCAGAAGTTACTGGTGCGATGGTCTACGCTGGCTAACGTTTGGGTGCTGCTTCGCCCTGCCTGCTCAGAATCGCTGGACAGCGGCGTGTCGAACTGCTCTCCCACATGGGGACGGGTCATTATTCCGAAGGTCCATTAGTCCGAAGGGTTTGGGTTATTGAAATCCATTTTGCAAGGTTTGAACTCAATTTCCCTAAGTTTGAACTCTATTTTGCTCCATTTTACAAAGTTTGAACTGCATATAACCATTTTTAACAATTTTTGGACCAATGGGCCTTCGGAATAGTGACTCGTCACTCTCCTGCACGTTGCCACGTTGGCGAAAGTCCCACTTGTTCTAATGGAGCGCTGGCTAACGGCCGCCGCCGCTGGCCTCCGCTAGCACCGTGTTGTGGAACGCCGGGTTGCATTTGAGGTTCGCTACCAAACTCCGGGAACGTGATTTTTTGCTGACGTTTGGCCACTTTTCTCGACCTTTCCATGCGTTCACCAAACATCATAGTGTGACTGCGCCTTTACCCAGCAGCAGGGAAAACCAAAGGTAAAAAAGACAGAGATAATGCATTCATTCTGTTGACATAAATGATAGCAAATAGTTTTTTTTTTTCTTCTTTTTTTTTTTGCTCATGCTCATGTTAGCCTGCGAGCAACATTTTAGCCCCATAGCAGCAGAAGAAATGATTGTGCTCATGGAAAAGTTCAACTTTGACAAAGTTCTCTTTTGGGGCCGTGAACAAAGAGCACCAAAAGCAGCTGAAGTATGTACAGCACTTCTTTAAGAAGCCTGTGGTAGTCACAGCGGATGGTGCTGTTTGTTGTCCTCGGGCCCGGCTGATAGAAAATAGATGAGTTGCTAATGGATTCGTGCCACACATGGTTCTCCATCCTCCGTGAGTTATGAGCTTTGTCGCACAGCCCATTTGTCCTCAGTTTCTCTGTATCGATTTTCTGGTATACGGTCGGATTTCCTGGATGGTACAATTTGTAAGATTCATAATGTCAACAGGGTTTAGCTACTACATGTGCAGAGAAATGAAAGTGCACAGCATCGCCGCACTAAACGGACAGCTAAACGGTCTGTCAGCTTCCTTATCCGGAAGATTTAAGGATGCTCATCGTTTACAAGATGAGCATCTTGTAATCCTAACCCTAATTCAGGATAAGAGGGTAGAAAATCCGGTGGAAACCCGTTGCTTTAAACTAGTTAAGTTTGCAAGAGGTGAAACTTAACAGGTGTATTAACAGAGACATAATATAGACTTGTTTA